>JAHXMU010026269.1:11596-30829 GCA_019455685.1 Philornis downsi | reverse complement strand
CAAAAAGATTCTACAAACATTTCATGGTGCAGAGCTGTTGATTTTTTTTTTTTTTTTTGTGCCAACGCACTCTAATTTTTTTTAAATTTCTGCAGATTTTTTTCACTCATTTCTTGTTTAGTTTCAAGTTTTGCTTCTCTTTGTGCTAAACTACGACAGTTTGCCTTCATAGTGGTCCTTAGCAATCTACATGTGTACTAGCAGACTTACAAACATTTTGACCTAAACACAACCTCAAGATATTAGATAAAGTACTGGTTTGCGTAGTTTATACCTACACATACGAACACGCACACATACACACACACACTAAAATACGCACTGAGGCACCAAATAGTCGTACAAGAAAGCAGCCACAGCCACATATAAATGTGTTCCACTAGGGTGGCAATCAATTGTATGAAAAAAATTACTGCAAGATTGAAGTTCTCTTAGTCTACACTTTATAGAAATCCGGACAACCCTGAGATGCGGCGCATTTAGGTTAAAGTTCACGTCTTAGGCAATTTAGAAAATGTCTGTGGTATAATTTCGTTATCTCGTTTATATAATTTAAATTATAACAAAAGTTTTTTTTTAAACCGGTTTCATTGATACGATTTCCTAATCTTTTTTTATCCTCGGAGTATTGGTCAACCCCTGAGTTGGGATCCATATGGACGCCGTATTTTCCTCCGCGCGTTACCCTTCCCTAACGAGATTATACCAGAAAAATATAACTTTATTCAAAATGATTACACGGAATGTGAAATACCGAAAGAAACAATAAAAATTTCAGGCAAGTGTTAACTTTTATACATGAAATTAATGCGTAGATAAAGCTTTTCCATTTTCTTTACATACTGGATATCTACCAAAGCGTTTAAAGCTCCCAAAAGCATAATAGGATACAACGACCTATACCGACACCCGGTTTTAATGGCAAAAGTCTCTTTATTGTCGTTATGAAATCAGTTATCAAAACCTGAATTCATAACTTGTTGTAAAATGCGGGCGTCAAACCTCGATTGTACAGAATAATTAAATGCATGCAACTCCTGTTTTTAGTACATAAATATGAGTACATTTTACGCAACACCTGGAAAATTCAACAATTTTTGCCGACGCCTCCAGATTTGACCCAGAGTTTTACTATGAAAGCACTGAGGTGAAATTTCAAGATACACTTTATTGGTACTCCAAATACCTCTGGTAGGGGGCAGTTTCGTCTGATTTGTTTATTTTTCCTTATCATAGAATATATTACAAAAAAAAAAGAAAATAAATAAAATAAATAAATAAATAAATAAATAAATAAATAAAATAAATAAATAAAAAATGAACAAAGAGCTTTTTATTTTTATGTAATTTCTCAACTTGTTCGATTTTCCCAAAATTTTGAACATAAGTAGTGGTAGCAAAATATTAGAGCCATGATTTTCAAAATTCCGGATACGATGCCACCTTAATAGCTCGTGAATGCTAGTATTCAACTCATATACGAGTACATGGACACATGTTGTACGTATGGGCGGAAAAATAAGGAATTTGGAGATTTCATTGCAGGCCTACAGGGTTTGCAAATAAAAAATTTCAAAAATGAAGAATTACATATTTTAAATCAAATTCCAAAATGCTTCGAATGTAACTGACAGTTTTTCTGAGCTAAACCGTTTTTATAATACCTTAAAAAAATAAGTTGTCGTTTAAGTATTGTGATCAATATTTTACTTGTGACGCAGAAAGGGTCCAAATACCGAGTTAAAACAAGACTATGTCGTCATCGGCACTACTTCTCAAACACAAATAATACTTGTTATGAAAATACAAAGTATGAAATACAAAGTCATCTAAATGACCGCCACTGGATTGGTTGCAGCAGAGGATCTTTTTTGAGGTGGCTTTCGAAAAAGTGCGGCCCAATGATATCTCCAGACCACAATGCACACTAAACAGTCACTTTTTCCGGATTCAATAGTTTTTCCACAATCACTTCTTTCTTCTCCGAGCCCCATATACGATAATTTTGGTTGCTGACGTAACCATCGAGTGAGAAATTAGCTTCATTGCTAAAGAAAATTTTGATCAATTGAAAACAAAAACGTGCCCAAACCACCTTTTTAGTAGTAGGTTTTAACTATTTTTACGCATTCTTCCATTGCTAAACGACCCATACTCGTAAATGGCAAACATTTCACTAAATAAATAACACTTCAGATGGCAGGTATTTAACAGATGACAGCCTTGCCAGATCGGCGGTTTTTAAACCACTAAATGGACAACCGTATACAAGGCAGAGTTGAGAATTAATGCAATTTTGATTAGGCTGTTGGAATCAGAATTAAAATTGTATACATTTTTTTCGGACTCCAGAAACTAAAACTGATCAAAACTATTTTCGGGTTTGACAGTGTTTTGGTGATGGTGCTTGATTGTAGTCAACAAATCTTTTAAGGAAGCTTTCCACAAATATGTGTATCATAAATTAAGTCCGGTTAAAATACGTAAAATTTAGTTTTCAAAAGCCTATATTTCAGAAATGGTGAATGAGCCATAATAATGTGGATTATTATTATGCAAAATTCGCAATAGATTAGGATCTAATTTAGAGCAAAAGGAGGCCTGTTGCAAGGCCTGTTTTGAAGGAAATTTTCAAGTTCCCCCACTTGCACTTATGCACGTGAGCTAACCTAAACACAACCGAGAACGCATGTATGTATGTATATATGTATGTATGTATTTATATATGTATGTATGTATGTATACTTGCACTTGTTCGTTTCTTTAAATGTTGATATGGCATTTCCGTACACACAGAGGAGCGCTATGCGGTTGAGATACTCTGTTAGCTGTTCATTGATATGAGAATCTTACGAATATGAAAGCATCTGAAAGTGTATGCACGCATGTCTGGGTGTATGAGCACTGCCTGCAGGTAAATAATATTTGAGCTTTGTGCCAACACATGCCCACATACACATACATACATGCACATAATTGTTCTTTAGTTAAATGAGTTGGTAGTTTGGTTTAAACTGCTATACGTACATTGTGAGTTGTAGTGTATGACGATACATAATGGGAAAGAGTGAACCATGGATGCACTTTTAATAATGCAATGGATATTATTATACAACTTTGAAAGTTATAAATTCTTTTAGAAACGCTTTAAGATGATCTTGTTAGAAAGTTGCCATTACTAGGAGTGGTATCCTTTAAGAGTACATTTTATGACTTATTTAATCGGAATGATGCACAGAAATATGTTATGGTTTGACACAATAGGCAATTGTGTTCGTTGTAATAAAGTAGTATTCAGCAAAAAAAAAAAAAAAAGAAATTATACTTTTGACATGATTTTGTCGTAGATTGCTTAGTTATAAAGAGATATTTTTTTGTATAAAATATAATCGTATGTCGATTGTTAAAATCATTTTCTATACAAAACACTAACTGCAAACTTGGAAGGATTTTTTGAAAAACAACATTGAGTTAGCAAGATTGCCTGAATTGTCTGCCTTTGCTTTGGAGTATTAAAAAAAAACATTTAGAAAACTCAATTCTATTACGTGAAAAGTCCCCATTCAACTGACTTGAATTTTCGTGGAAAGTGCAAATAATATCTCGCTTATAATAATTTATTTCGAATGTGAGTATAATACACACATACAAACGAAAAACGTGTGTTTGGTTTTTTTCTATAGAAGTCAAAGTTTTATTCAGAAATCATTAAATTGTGAAGTTATTTTTTGATAATAATGTAATTTGATTTTCAGTTCATTAAATACATAATACAATTGAAAGTACATTTTGTAGTTTTCCTAAAGAAATATCAAAATAATGAAGAATAAAAATCTTCTTCTTATTAACAAAAGTGTTAATTTGGCATTAACTTAAAATGGTCACTGCCCAGGACAGCTACCGTAGGCTCGTATGGCTTCGCTTAAACTCTACTACCCAATATTTAAACATCTAATTCAATATTTCCATTTAAAGGTTTTCAGTGTAACCAATTTTAAAGCCGAGCTAGATTCTAATCTGCGGGATTTTGCTCCTTCATTGGCGGCTTCAAAATATTGGATATCAGAGTTTAAACAAAGCCGTACAAGCTGCCAAGCCGTACACCGTAGTGGTCGACAAATTGAGGTGTCCACGGTTAAAAAAATCCACAAAATTGTATTCAGGTCATTAAATAAATACATAGTACAAATGAAAGTAAATTTTGTTGTTTCCCAACAGAAATAACAAATAATGAAAAAAAGACGAAATCTTCTTCTGGTTAACGAACGTGTTAATTTGCAATTAATTTAAAATGGCCACTGCCTATGACAGCTACCGCTAAAGCTGAAAAGGTCAGCATTTTTTTTAGACAACCTTTTTTTTTTTGCTGCTTTTCTTTTTAGTTTGGTCGCACGAGGACAATAAGTGAACATTATCGAAAATGTGGCTATTTTTAAAGTTTGTCCCACATTTAGGACAAAAGTCAGCGCAAAATTGTCCTAGTTCCTTCCATATGTTATATTAACATTCAGTTAAGTACCAATGTAATATCGTCTTAACAAATTGTAGTATGTGAATGTAATTTCTCTAAGTGTATATTCTAGAAAGATCATCATAGCCGCTCCCAGAACATTCAAATATGATATATGTAATCTCTTTCCCTCTTTATCTGTGGGTGGGACTTTTCTAGAATTACATTTACAACAGCAAGTTATGTTTGTTCCTCTCACTCCCATTATAAAGTCTATTGTTATCTCCTTTTCACTTGTTATGTAAATAAGAACATTCTAGAATTAAGTCTATGATATACAACAGTATTCTGTAAATATGTTTGTCTTTGTTGCACCCATTATATAAATATGTGTTGTTTTTGAAGTATCGTAGCATTTTCTAGAATAAGTAATTTTAGTATAAATAGAACAATCTTGTACGTTTTGAGGAATTAATAAAGTTGACATTGATGTGGAAAAACGATCCACGATACCAAAAAAGGGTTTTGCAAACAGGTTGTTTAAATTGAATAAAACAACAGTGCGTGTGATGTGTTAAAGATATTCTTTTTTTATTATTTGATAGGCCCATGTATGGAATATGACACCGTTTAAATGTCCTCCGCACGGTGGCACGAATTGAAGATGTCCAACTTTCAAAGATCCTCGCTCATTGATTCAACTAAATCAGAGCTATAAGATGGGTAATGCCAATTCTAAGGGCACTGAGATCGATTGCGGCTTATTGGCATAAACCAGTGATCTTATGAAACTCCACATTAGACCTGATCTTGGCGGCCTATTGACGTCAACTCCGTGAGAGATAAGTATACTCTCAAATCGTTCATGCAATATGCCCACAGTGGCGTGTGGCTTGTGGCACTGTTCTGTTCGAACCACATGCCATCTATATATATATCGTTCAAATTCGCCCAAAAGAAATAGGATATCATTGATCTGTTGAGGCCACCGTTAACGGTGATGGTCTCGCCGACGTATTTTTCGGGAAAGTATAAAGACTGCCGGTCTAAAATCAACGTCAAACAGTAACTTTGTGGACACATTGCCACCTACTGAATCTCATATGGGTTGGTAGCAATTACCATATATCGGAATTTTGTTTGTTAACATATCCATTCAATCAAAAATGCAAATCGCCGCTAAAGATATATTTCGGCCAAAGCCTAATCAGCGTACAAATGGCATTGACTTTTGGCTCCTCGATCATTTGAAACAGGTGAAGAACCATCTTCCAACCCAAAATTTGTCAAGTTAAGGTCTACCCTAGACCGAGATCCGGTGTGCGGCAAGGAACTCGGGTCCTCCTGCACATTTTCTTTGACGTAAGAGTATTGACTTATTATTTATCGCCTTGAAATTGGCCACCAAACGTTAGAGCGTTGACTTCGAGGGGCCACCGTGTATAACGTTTGTACTAACGTACTCTCGTTTTGATAATAAAGTTTATTATTTGCTCGTCCTATTCAACCATATAACATGGCACGGTGATTTAGTATCAGTTATTGAATAAAAACAACAGATTTGACAGAAGTCGCCAAAATAGCACTGCCATCAGAGATTGTCAACATCGACCCGTTCTATTTGCAAAACATTTTGCAGTGTAGTCCGTCACCCCCAAATTAACATTTAAGAGGAAAGTACTAAAAAAAACTAAATCTACATTTTTGAGTATACAAGGGTAGTCCCAAAATTGGTTGATTTAACAAAAACGACACAAAAAAGTTTGGAAAAAATGTCTTTATTTTTCAGCATAACCTCTTTTCAGCTCGATATACTTTTTCCAGCGATATTCAATAGCTTCTATACCCTGTTTATAGTAAGAACTGTCAAACTCTTTAAAATAGCCCTCAACCGCAGAATCCACCTCTTTATTGGTAGCAAATCTTTTACCACCGAACCATTTCTTCAAGTTTGGAAATAGAAAATAGTAAGAGAGAGCTAAATCTGGCGAATAAGGTGCGACGACGTACCAGCTGCCAAGCCGAACACCTTAGTGGTCGACCAATTGAGGTGTTCACACCAGACACGGTTACGAAAATCAACAAAATGTTATTGGATTCGTCGGTTGAAGGTGCGTGAGCTAGCTGAAATGATAGGCATTTCAAAAAGTACTATACATCATCGTATACTGACTGAAGATTTAAAATGAGAAGACTGTGCGCAAGATGGGTGCACGCTTGCTCTCAATAGGGCAAAAACAGCATCGTAAAGATGTATCAGTAGAGTGGTTGGCAATGTTTCACCGCAATAACGCCGAATTTTTGCCGAATTTATAGCCGAATTTTTGTAACCACGGGTCCACCACTTCACACCTGAGACAAAGAAACAGTCAAAGCAGTGGACTGGAATAGGAGAATCGCGTCCAAAGAAGGCGAAGACACAGTTGCTGACAAAGCCATGGCGACTGTGTTTTGGGATGCGCATGGGATTATTTTTATTTTATTTCAGAAGGAAAAACCATCAACAGCGAATATTGTGCTAATTTATTGCAGTGTTAAGGTGATGAAATTATGGAAAAAGGATGCATTTAGCGAAACAGAAAGTATTGTTTCGACAATACTCCAGTTCACGTATTTGCGATGGCCAAAATTAATTAACTAAAGTTTGAATTGCTTGATCACGCACCTTTTTCTGTAGATTTGGCTCCCTCGGACTATTTCCTATTTCTAAATTTGCAAAAATTGCTCGATACGCCAACAATGAAGAGGTGGAGTGTGCGGTTGATGGCTATTTTAAAGAGTTTTGCAGTTCTTACTATAAACAGGATATAGAAGCTATGCAATAGCGTTGGAGAAATTGTATCAAGCTAATTGGAGATGATGTTGAATAATAAAGAACATTGTTCTCAACTTTTTTGTGTCTTCTTTGTTAGTTCGGCTAGTTTTGGGACCGCTCTTGTGTATAGGGGTCACTTCTATAAATATAAAAAACAATTCCCGTGTAAGGCATGGAATACTAATTAACAGGTTTTAACAGCTCAATAATGTTGTCTATATAGAAAAATGCTGCATAACAGAAGAAACTTTTGCAAAAATCATGGGAAATAACATATGAGCTTTGGAAAATAACAAACGAATGCCTAAGAAGATGGATAGATAGATTTTAAAATTTTTATTCTTTAAGCAATGGGTTACTTTATATTAATTTGTTCCACGCCCAACTTAACAATTTGCCTGCAGGGAGGATAGGAATTTTTTGTATTCAAATGATTATTTCAACGCAGAAGCTCAATTACTTAAATTTACACCAACAGTAAAAATGTTGTTATTCCGCATGAAGTATTTTATTCAGTGATACGAAAACACTACAAAGTGGAAATAGAGAAAAATTATTTTCTTTGGTTTCCCGCAATGTACATTAAAGTGTCCGTTAACTACACTAAATTCAATTAGTTTAAATGAAATTTATGTCCTTTCCATAATAGTAACCTTTTTTATATTTTTGGTCAAATTCTTCAACATGTCGTTATGACAAATGTCTTAGTTTTTACTCCCTTTGCTTGGCATGTCCACTCCATTCTAATGGGCTGTCGAAAGGACTGACAGACAATCAGATAGCGAGGACAATAAAAGGTCCGCACCAGAATGTAGAACAAAAGAATAGAGATCTTTACAAATTGTTTACAAGAGAAATTAAAAAGAATTTAATTAAAACACACACAACACTTAAACTATTTGATATGACAACTTCCATTTAATTTAACTAATGACCGTGAGCGTTGCATAGTAACGCTAGCTGAATAGGTATGAAATGTATGAACTGGCGTTGTACCCTCATCTCTCCAAAAGTACAAAAGTACTTAAAAAAAAGGACAAGTACACAGACAGAAACGAGAAACACGACCAGTGACACTAAACCCTGTCGACAATTGCAGATGAAACACAGACGACAGACAATGACAACCAAAGTAATCTAGCGTGTAGGAGGATGTGAACGTTTAGATAGGAAGTTATTCAAAACTGACATCAAAAACGGACAAACCGGTTATTTCGCCCGAAATCGTAGGCGGGCCTTTGAAATATAACTTTTTTGTATAGCTGGATAATTTTCATTTGGGCTGGAGGTCTGAAGAGTCTCCGTTATGACAAGTCTATGTTAAATTCGTTGATTCCGACCCAAATCTGAATCCAACTACTGGGAGATGCTACTGGTTATTATGCTACGTTTTTTAAATGCTGTCTATCTTCTCGGGTTAAGAGTATTGTTCCTTTTTAAAAGACCATAAATATTATGAGTTGTTTGAAGTCTACAGTTCAACCTTTTGACTTAAGCTGTAATTTGTTTGATGATTTAATGAAACGATTTTGCTACGAAATATTGCATGCAATTTTTGTCTAGTAGTGCCAATTTGTTTTTTTAGTAGGCGTTTTCTGAATGAAAACGTACATTTCAAAGAAAAACCGGATTTTTAAAAATGCCGGTTTTTTTAACTCTCTAGTAGATAGGAATAAGTATGTATAGGTATAGAGGTAGAAGAGAGAATGTTTGTAACTGTCTGATTTGTCTTGTAGTCGTAGCTCATAGCAACACTATATTGTGAGAACAGTAGGCAATGATTTGTATACAGTGATGTTCAAAAAATTACATAATTTGTAAGTTTAGAGTGTCATGAGAAAATTATTTAAAATGTCAAGAAACAGGGATTTCAATTCTGAATTCTACCTTCCAGAATTCCACTATCATTAACGTGAAAAATTTGAGAACTCATTAATTCAAAGTAACAAAAAGATAGTAAAGTTCTGAATTTGTAATTTGGAAATCAAGTGCTGAAAAATGATAAACTAATAAACATTTCAAAAGTACTAAATACTACAATTAAAAATAAAAGAAAAAAAATTAAGAATTCTAAAAGTTGAAAAGTCCAAGATTTCAAACAATGACTAAGTTTTTTAAAAACCAACAACTCAAATATGATGCCACAAGTAAAAAGAAGGAAGTCATGAAATGGAAATTCATAAGTACAGAATTTGTAGAATTAATAAATTAATTTTCAGAAATCATATATTCAATCACACTTAAATCGAAGAATCTTGAGAACTGCTATTAGAAGTGCTAAGGTTCAAAACAGTGTGCAAGCGTACAAGTTCGTTGCAAAATTATTGGGCTTGGTGAAAACATCATTTTCTCATACATAATATGACGACTTACACCGAGTTTTCAATTGAATGCCCATCAAAATATATTTTTTTTATGGTTTTCAATAAACACGTCAATTAATTAAAGAAGTGCTGTTGAAGAGAATATAAAATGGGCTAGAATCAATGTTTTCCTACTGAACCAATTCTGTCGCTTCTGATACTTCCGGTCCACAGAATTATGGACGATATATTGATTCATCTCCAGATAATTGGGCACGTCCAAAATGGTTTCTTCTCATGCATAACATGCAGACTTACCTAATTTTTCTATTTAGAAAATGACAACTAGGGCGGTTCATTACAAATAAAAGGTGCCCCAACTAGAACGTAAGATTTAAATTTAGCGCCATTCGAAGTGTCATTGTTTGACATTTGAACAATTGTTATTGTTTGCTAGTAGAAGGTACGAGGTTAGTAAAAATGGAGCGCTACACGAATGAACAACGCATTCTCATTGTGAAATTGTTTTACCAAAATGGTGAAAGTTTTGCGGCTACAGTTCGTAAATTGCCATCAATTTGGGGTCACAATGATGCTCCAAAAGAGTCAACTGTAAAGAGATTAATGGATAAATTTACCAAAACTGGGGCTGTTAGTGATGTAAAGACAACAACGCGCCTTCGACCAGGTCAATCGACCGAAAATGTCGCAGCTGTACGTGATGATGTCGCTCAAACTCCATCCACCTCAATTGAACACCGAGTTCTGCAAATTGGTGTCCCCAAATCTACTATACAGCGAATTTTGATAAAAAGGTTTGCATCTTCCTGCCTACAAAGTTCAATTGACTCAGGAACTGAAGCCAGTAGATTTTGCCGATAAAATCATCTTCAGTGACGAGGCCCATTTCCATCTTGATGGCGCCACATGTCATGCAGCCAGAGAAACAATTCAATTGCTGCATCAGTCATTTCTCGGTCGTGTTATTTCGCGTTTTGGAGACCAGAATTGGCCGCCTACACCGTGCGATTTAACACCATTAGACTTTTTTCTTTGGGGTTTTTTGAAATCGATGGTTTACGCGAATAAGCCGACGACGACTCAAGTCTTAAAAGAGGAAATTGGACGCTGCATTAATGAAATACCGGAGCATTTATGCAAAACGGTCATTGAAAATGTCATTAAAAGATCGCGTGTGTGCCAGCAAAGCCGCGGAGGCCATGTGCCTGATGTGTCGTTCCATATATAACCTTATTCTGTCTAATTTACAATATAATAAAGTTTCACGATTTTTTTTTTTTTTTTTTTGAATATCTGTGTTTTATTTAAAATTTAAATCTTGCGTTCTTGTTGGGACACCCTTTACATACAGAGCTATCCATTTAATGGTTTCAAAACCGCCGGTCTGGCAAGACTGTCAGCTGTTAAATACCTTTCATTTGAAGTGTTATTTATTTAGTGAAAAACTTGCCATTTATGAATATGGATCGTCTAACAATCGAAGAACTTATAAACACTTACTACAAAAGCGCTGATTCAAACGTAGGTTTTCAATTGAAGACAACGTTCTTCAGCGATCAAGCTCATTTCACACTCGGTGGTTACGTTAACGAGCGAAATTGTCGCATATGGTGCTCTGAGAACCCAGAAGTGATAAGGAAAAATCCATTACATCCGGAAAAAATCACTGTTTGGCGCGCTTTATGGTCTGGAGTTGTCATTGGACCGTATTTTTTTGAAAACTACCTCAAAGGATCCACTACTGCAATCAATCCAGAGGTTCTCATTTAAATGACATTGTATTTCATATATAATGTCCGTAATATGTCCGCAAGGAAAATGAAGGATAATTTTATTTTGTAGTACTTCTTTTAAGCTTTGCTAAGTCCCACAAAACTGGCACAAGTGACGAGTTATCGCTAAAAGCGCCAGTTAATTAGAAGCTATGCATACTTCGTGCTATTTCAAGAAGTCCTAGATTTGATTAATTTCAATTGCTTTAATCATTGGCAATTAGCTAAAGACATAAATCAGAAGGCGGCGAATGACCGGAGAATTTCAGAATATTATCTCGAAAAGACGATATGCTAAATTAGAAAAAACTATTTGTTTTATACTCCAGTTATTATACTTCACTTCAATACAAAATTTAATAAAATAATTTGAAGTTTAAAATGACAATTTTTTCTATCTGCCGAACTCTGAACTGAATATATAACAATTAATTCTTTTACTTGCATATTTGGAACAATTGGCTGAGATCAGTCTAACAGAAAGTAGGATTAAACATGCTTTTGAAAAATGATGATACCGTTTTCATAATTTTTGGAAATCAAGCTCAACAGGGTCTTCTTTCCCCACTAATTATTCCAAGCCGATTTCATTGGCTGTGTAGGAATCTCGATATGTGTTAATTAAAAGAAAGCATTCAAATGAATGCAGGAACCATTTCGAGTTAAGCACTTTTGTAAGAGTTACGAATTTTTGGGCACAATTATTGGAAAAACACAAAAAAGCAGAATTTTTCTCTGAAAAAGTAAGACAACTTAATGCACTATGCTTGGAAAGACGACTTCTTGCTTATCTAATGAGAAGTCGCTACATCCTTCATGAAGGAAATTAAAAAAATTTGATCAGTAGGAATGTCATTGCCATGCAATGACAAAGACAATCTTTGGAAAAATCATGAGTTTTGAGTATTTTTCAAAACCTTTTACAATTCATTATCTAAGCTACATTTGTTTGAAGTTGAAAGATTTGTAAAATGACCATCCCAGCTTCTTCAATTTTTAATGGCCAATAATGGCTCCTTCATTGGACAGTGAAACTGTAATCCAGGAAGGAGGGCATATAATTTCAGACCAGGCCAATAGGAGAGAATAGGAGGAGGCCGAGATTGTTAAAAGTTTTACTTGGCTATCCCAGGGGGCGTTGACAATCGAATTGTAATATGCCCAGTGTGTCGCACACCGTGGGTAAAGGCTTCACGGCGACTTCTAACCGCTAGTTGTGGTGCATACGAGGTGTGTTCAAAAAATAAGCTGAATTTTTAAATTTCGCGGGCTACGATAATTTTTTTTTATGCTAGAACACTCGTTTCGATATGTTGACGGTTTTATTCATATAGCATGTTTAGTTTGTTTGTGAGAGGCATAAATAAGATTGCGTGTTCGGCGATTTTCTGCTATCGAAAAAAATGGATCAAAGAAGTTGCATCAAATTTTGTGTAAAAAATGGAACTAAGTGCTTGAAATGTTGACAGTGGAATGAAAAATGTTGAGAAAGTGAAGAAAATTATTATGGAGAATCGTTGAATTCCAATTAGAGAAGTTGCTGAGGTTGCCGGCATGTCGGTTGGCTCATGCCATTCAGTCCTTTCGGCATGAAGGGTGTGGCAGCGAAATTCGTTCCAAAATTGCTGAATTTTGACCAAAAACAACGTCGCATAAGCTTCGCTAAGAAATTGTTGAATGACATCAACGATGATCCAAATTTGCTTTAAAGGGTTATGACATCGAAACCAAAGCCCAATCGTCCCAATGGAAGAGTTCAGGAGAACGAAGACCAAAAAAAGGACGCCAAGTTCGATCAAATGTCAAGGTTTTGCTCGCTGTTTTCTTCGATTACCATGACGTAGTGCATCAAGAGTTCTTACCACAAGGTCGTACGGTAAATAAGAAGTATTATCTTGAAGTTATGCGCCGTTTGCGTGAAGCAATACGAAAATACGCCCGGAATTGTGGAAAAGAATTCTTGGCTTTTGCATCATTATAATGGACCTGCTCACTCATCTTTGCTTATGACAGATAATTTGGCCAAAAACAACACCGTTATCATGCATCTGCCACCGTATGCACCAGATTTGGCCCCCTGCAACTTTTTCCTGTTCCCAAGATTGAAGAGACCCATGAAAGAATGGCGTTGTGTGACGATGGAGGGGATAAAAACCGAATCACTGAGATAGCTCAAGGAAATACCAAAAAGTGCATATCAGAACTGCTTCGAGAATTGGACTGAGGGGACTACTTTGAAGGAGATAAAATTGAAATTGATGAATAAATAAATATTTTTTGAGAGAAATTAAAATTCACCTTTTTTTTTGAACACACTTCGTATATGATCGAAATTTTCTTGACATTTTAAGCGATAAATAATTAATAATAATCTTTCAAGTAAAGTAATGTTGTGGAACAAAATTCAATGTGGTTTTCCTAGTTCACATTGTTATTTACCTGAAAATTATAAAATATATATCAACTCTTTTTTTTGGTCGCCACTGTTCAGAAAGAGCAACATATTCAAACACAATCAAGTCCTCTGCAAGTTAAATTAACACTCCTAGTAAAAATTTTTGACACACACACACACCGGCACTAGCAAAACCGATCACACTTGCAGACACAACGTTTCTAAATGAAACGGCTGGCACACAAGAAAAAAAACCGAGCAGTGCTGCCTCTGCTGGCTAAAGGACAACTGCAACAAAGGAGCAAAAGGGAGCCAAACGGAGAAATGTTGACATACAAAGTTTGTACGTTAATTACTTTTGAAATTAATTTTGACATTTTAAGTTTTAAGAATATTTTAATATTATTCTGTTGCCTGCCTCGCCACGTTTTTTTTTTTTTTTTGTGTTATTTAGAAAGTCTGCAATTTTCAGGTTTGCCGTTTTTATGCATTTCAACTGTTCGGCTATGAGAAATGTTTGGATTGTAAATGTCCTGGGTCGTGAAAGTAATAAAACGAAAAGTTCTGTGAACGATGTACGAAGGATGTAAAACTATTTTAGTTTCAGTTCTTCTTTTATGGTCAGGTCATAGAGCACCAAGGCAACGGTTGCAGCCCAATATACGGAGCCCGAAAGGGTATTATTAGCATTAAGGATGCTGAGGCTGATGATGTCGCTGGCTGGCCCCCCTTACTTTGTTGGTTGATTGCGAAGTGAAAGAATGACATTTTGGAAATTTACATTTTATGTGAAGGGTCATCATTTTAAACATTTATCTCCTACTTTGGCAATATTATGATTGAAAGGGGACGACCGGCGATAGTGAGGTATGAGTTGGAAATTTACATTTATTCCCCCTGTTTTTACAGTTCCCCATAGATTTTATAACTGCCCATTTGCTGGTAATCTTAAGGTTTTACTTTCAATTTGGAAGTGATTGCTTGTGCGGCAAGAATGCTGAAGGTATTTCATCATTGTTTAAGGTGATTTCTGGGTGATGCGATAAGTATGAATATTTTTACTATCATAGCTTCATTATATTTGGGACACGGTGTTAACTAAGGGTCACCGTCGACAATTCTCAAGAGAAATATGTTGAAAATAATATAAAAAATGTTAGTCAGGTGAACTGAGTTGTAGATATTTTCACTTTATGTTTACTCATTAAAGGAATGGCCATTAACGTTTTATATGTAATTTTTCACTCAGTTTGACTTATAACAAGTGTCTAAGATAACATTATCGTGTACAAAATGTGAGTGGATACGACAAAACTATAATGGCTTAATAAAAATAAATCCATTATTTTTCCAACAGTGTGTTTAGTAATCTGTATCTCGTTTTGTATAAGTATGATCGGGTCACGATAGATGGCGTTAGAAAGGTAAGATTTCATGCTCAAAAAACCATATCCGAATGGTTGCTTGAGTAAGTATTGTGTGATCACGTCTCAAAGATAGGTAACCTTTGCTGTTACGTATCTTTGAGACGTGATCACACAAAGATAGGTAACCTTTGCTGTTACCTATCTTTGAGACGTGATCACACAGCAACATATTGTGGGGTTTTCCTCGATAAAAGCAAGAACGCAAGGCAGGCTTCTGACAATGTTTATAGTCCTAATACTGCAATAACAGTCAATCGTGGGCAATTTTTATTTCGTCGACTCTGTTCCTTTAATTTTTATGTTAAAGGTGTACCGCACTATAGAATAACAATTGCCGAAAATGTCGATTGAAAATTAGATGTTGTTGACTATCACATAAGCTCCCATTTTGTTTGCTCAGAAGTTACACATTGAACATAAAACCGTTTAGAACGGCTTTAGTAAGGACGGATACAAAAAAGAAATAAGTGGGTGTCACACAAGTTAACGAAAAAATCTCATGGACCGAATTTTCATCTAGGAGTCACTGCTGAAACACAACAAAGTCGACACATTTCTGAAACAAATGATGGTTGGTGATTGGAAATGTGTCACTTATGGTAATATCAAGCGAAAACGGTCGTGTCAGAATTGAGTTGAGCCAGTGCCAACGGTGGCAATATCAGGGTTTGCGGTCAGAAATGTTTGGGTGTTTGTCTGGTGTCTTGGATTGGCATGAACAGCTTTTTTATGGCCAAGCCAATAGCTTTGACTAGCTAGCTTTGACTAATAGGAGAAAAATTAAGCTCCATTAGAACAACGTCTGGTATATATAGATAGATAGATAAATAGATAGACGTATAGACAGTGGCTGACCAAAAGTTCCTGCAGGCAGGTTGAGAGGTTTTTGTGCATCAACCTTATTGTCCGGATCTGACACTAAGTGATTACCATCTGCTCCGGTCAATGGCGAACGATTTTGTTGGTGAAAAACTTGCCTTGAGTGAGGCTTGTAAAACTGAAAGTGTCCCATTTTTTTGCCAATTAGGACATGATGACAATGATGCCAAAACATGATGAAACTACCTTCGATGTGGCAACAAATTATCGAATTCAATATGTATTTGAGACAAACCGGATCATTGTAACTATGATAGTTAAAGCTCTCAATATCGTACGCATACAATGGCTTTATTTTTTACAATATATATAGGAGGTGTGTTCAAAAAATAAGGTGAATTTTCATTTTTCTCAAAAAATATTTATTTATTCATCAATTTCTATTTTATCTCCTTCAAAGTACTCCCCCTCAGATATAATGCACTTGTGCCAGCGTTTTTTCCAATCCTCGAAGCAGCCCCGATATGCACTTTTTGGTATTTCCTCGGGCTCTCTCAGCGATTCTGTTTTTATCGCCTCAATCGTTGACGTCATTCGACAATTCTTGAGCGATGCTCATGCGACGTTGTTTTTGGTCAAATTTAAGCAATTTTGGAACGAACTTCGCTGCCACACGCTTCATACCCAAAATTTCCAAAATGATTGCATAACATGAGCCAACCGACATGCCGACATCCTCAGCAACTTCTCTAATTGTGATTCAACGATTCTCCATAACAATTTTCTTCACTTTCACAACATTTTCATCGGTTGTTGATGTGCTGGGGCGTCCAGAGTGAGCGTCGTCATTCACATCTTCTCCACCTTCTATGAAAAGCTTGTATCACTTGTAAACATTTTTTTGACTCAGAGTACTGTCACCGTATGCCACTGTCAACATTTCAAGTGTTTTTGAGCATTCAATTCCATTTTTGACACAAAATTTGATGCAACTTCTTTGATCCATTTTTTTCGAAAGCAGAAAATCGCCGAACACGCAAAACACTTGTCTTATTTATGCCTCTCACTAACAAACTAAACATCCTATATGGATAAAGTCGTCAACATATCGAAACGAGTGTTCTAAAATAAAAAAAAATTATCGTTGCCCGCGAAATTTGAAAATTCACCTTTTTTTTGAACACACCTCGTATGCACCACAACTAACGGTTAGAAGTCCACGAGGGTTTAACGTGAGTCTCGCCGTGAAGGCGTTACCTACGGCGTGCGACACACTGGGCATATTACAATGCGATTGGATAAAACCGTCAACGTAAGAAAGAAATAATAATCGAAACTCGAATGTACGCCGCGATATTTGAAAATTCACCTTATTTTTTTAACACACCTCGTATGGCATATGCCAATATAACGCTTCTATAAGTAACTACATATATAACTATAATTTGCATACGTACTGTGAGCTCCAGTATAGTAACCTATCGTTATTTGAGCGGCCGTCACCTCGATGTGTTTGACGAATTCTACGAGTAGTTGAGTGATCGACAAGACTAGCAAAAGCTGGTGTGGATCCAAGAAACACTTAACTTCGGTAACTGGCAATGGCCAATCATAATGTACCGCCTGCCCACTTGTTTTATTTTAGCATTTTAAATAATTTATGCTATGTTGACAATTTGAAAAATTCGGCCTATTAGATTTGTCTTCAAAGTTATTTTGCTATTTTCGCGATTGGGGACTCCGTTTTCGTGTTGCAGGGCCCGGGCTTATGTGTTGAGGGCCTGTGGCTGTCATCTACAGTTTTCTACTCTGTGCTAAGAGCTACATACATTGAGCCAAAACGAACTGTGTGTATACAGTAAAGGGCAAAGGAAGACGAACATCTTTCTCGTTTCAGATAACTGGAAGCTAGTGGAAATTCTACCAACCGCGCTCGTTACCCCATAAACCGTACGACAGCGTTACCCTCTAACACAAATGAAAATACTGCAACAATAAGGTAAGACTTTCTAATATCTCAGCAACAAGAATAAATATGGGCAACGTGAAAAACACCTATGTTTAAAATTTCAAACGAACAATAAGCTTGAACAGACCTGAATCAACTTTTTGTTTATTGCCATCTTTTACTACTACCAGGACAATAAAACTACACACCCGCGTGGCACTTGTACCACAAACTTATTACCGTCGCGAAAAAAAACGCCTATCCAGAAATTCCACTTCAAAATAAGGATATTAAGGCCCGTAGATATAGTAAGGTTATCATCACTTTGGTACCTTAAATGAGAAATATCTTCCTCAAATATTTGCGCTTCAGAAAGCAGTGAATGCCAATGTTTTCCTTCAATTTGATGGTCAGCTAACGGAAATATGATTTGCAAACTAAAAAAAATTTTTTGCGCCTTGAAAATATTTTGTATTTTTTCCTTTAGTTTGTTTAGAACGTTGATTATTTGTTTCTGTGCCCTTTTGAAATTGCCTAATATATATTTTGAATATAAATTATCTGTATGGTAGATAAATGATAAACCACAAATATAAGCCATTTTAGCAAACAATTCAACCATTTCCAATCCATTATCTATTATCTAAACATTTTCGCAATATTTTTGGCATATTTTACTTTTGCTAATGTAATGGCTTTTGAAATATTTTGGGCTATTATTGTTATTACCATCATCAACCACTTGGCTCAGAGTCATCCATTTATCCATTCATCCCCCTAACGATTCAGTCATTCATTCCACTCCATTCAACTATTCAGTTTATATTCGTTAGTTCGTTTATACATTCATTCATTCGTTCATGTAGCTCCATCTCCATCCAATTCTGCTTTATCTGTCCTCAGAATCCTTAAGTTTCCACTACAGTTGTTGCACTGTTGCACTTAATTCACAACCTTAGGCTGTTGCGAATTAAAATTTAAATAAAATGCAAAAACTTTTTGCCATACAATTTTTTTTCAATGTGGAAAACTATTTTCTGTATTTTTGGCCTCATTCAGTTTTTTTTTTTTACTTTTGCGGTTCTATGTGTGCGTGCAAGAGGGGGTGAGAGCACGATGGAGGGAGAAAGCGTTATTTTATGCCATTTTGTGTAGATGAATAGATGGACTCATTTGTCCCTTTTCTTATCCGTTCTATGTGTGTTGTGAACATTTTTCTAAAATATTTGACTTTTATCTTTTCTGGTTAAGACAAATGGACGAGGCTTTAATAAAAGCTAAAG
>JAHXMU010026264.1:8513-36772 GCA_019455685.1 Philornis downsi | reverse complement strand
AGATTGCCAACCGCCAAATTTTTATTTTTTTCTTTGATTTTTTTTTTTTTAAAACATGGGTCCGTCGAATATGGGCAACCCTGTAGTTTCGAATGTAACACCTAGAAATACTCATTTGAGATCCCATAAGGTATATATAAAAATTTATGTTGATCTAACCAAGCCTTCCCGTGTGCCCCTCCGTGTGTCTGTTCAAAACACGAAAGAGGCTGTACCTCTTTACCTAGGAGGCAGGAATTTTGTATAAAAATTTGCCATAGGCAGTTAAGTTCGTAAGCTTAAACAAAATCGGCTCGGTAGAGAAGAGAAAGCCTCGAAAAATTTCCAAAATTTATATACGGTGGCACACAAGTAACGTTAACGGCGACTATGTTGAATGCGTTCTTGTGCGTCATTTTTTTAACTCGCGAACCAATTGCATCCTTTATGGGAAATGATGTAACATACTGGTATGTTAAATTCTTTGCAAAGACCGCCTAGACATCTCTAACTGTTGAGAACGTCGCCTGGTGGAAGTTTCGGAGTTTTCCTCAATACTTGCTTGCACTCGCGCAATGGTCACTTCTTTTCGAACTGCAAGAGGTCTTCCAGCACGCGGAAGATCACAGACAGCCCCTTGTTGTCCAAAACGCTGAACCAATCGGTAAATTGTTGAAGCGCTAGGAGCATTTCGAATATGAAATAAATTTCGATATGATCTGAATAATCGAATGTTGACTTTCAAAGTAAAATTTAACAAATTTGGTTCTTTGTCCTGTGCTGATCTTTTTCATCATAAATTTTCCAAGTATTATTTAGTTAATTCTGTAAAGAGACGAAAAAAAAGACTTAAACAAATAATATGTTCACTGATCAAATCTTATCGCTACTTATGCACCAGCCTATAGAACCTAAAGTATAGTCTATTCTTTTTCAATACAAAGCCTTTTGCAATAGGTTCTTTGTAATTGGAAATTTTGGTGGAAAGGTCATCTCATATATTTTTCCACCCTTTGCAGGTATCCGGAAAGAGGTTCCTGCAACAGAACCTGCGGTAAGGCTAGCATTTCTAGGTCTCCAATAAAGCCTGCTTGGAAAAGGAGAAATATGTCTGCCAACTATCAAAAAGAAAAAAAAAAAAAATTGTCTCGCCTTATGGATGAAGTTCTAAACTATATGGCAAAACTAGGATAAAATGAAAAATAAAACAATATTGAATCTTTTTTCCGAAGAATTATTTTAAATGTTTTGAACTTTTGTTTTGTGTTAAATGTTTTGAATTACGCAAAATTTGGAAGTGATGAAGGAGCGAGATTCTACATCACAGTAAGAAATTTTAATGAAAAATATTTGTTTTTAATGGAAAATTAAATACAAATTTAAATTAAAATTTAATGTAATTTATTTTTATTCAGGATTGCAATTTTAAGCCTTAAGACCGATTTTATTAAATTACAATATTACAGCATATGTTCTTCATAATTCGATAACAAATGCTATAAGAAACTTTATATCACTATAAGAAATTTTAATGAAAAATACTCTTTTTTTTTAAATAAAAAATTAAATAAAAATTAAAATTTAAATTTAAATTAATCTAATTTATTTTTATTCAGGATTGCAATTTTAAGCCTTAAAGCCGATTTGATTAAATTTCAATATTACAACATATCAACAAATACATTATAAAACTTTATAATACTAACGCTATACAAATTTAATAGCAGAAAAATATGATTTACAATGACAGTCTACTCCACTTATTATAAGTTTTCATTTTATAATTTTTTCGTCCTAATATAAGGAATTATAAATTTAATTAGAATTTACAAACTACTTCATAGAATTTATGAAAATTAATTACTGATATAGATAGAAATACCTATTTGTTACCTGACTTATAAAAAACCATTACCTAAATACAATTGAAAGTACAGAAATTGTGGTTCGTAGAACAACAATCTTTTTTTTTTAGTTTCAACGTTTTTCTAAATATTGTTTTTTTTTTTTGATACCAAATTACTTCTAACAACGCAAATACGAGGAATGTGCAAAGTTTCATCAAAACCGTCGACATTATGTAAAAATTCTGTGACGATTTGACATGGAATTTCTCTAATATAGCAATGTTAATTACACATTTGCTTCCTTTTAACCTCCTCCTGCCATAACGCATTTGTACATTTACTTTGAAGACTTCAGTGCTCAAAAATATCCCTTTTACGAACATCAGAAATTTGTCTTTGTAAAGAAAAGAGCAACCCAGCCATCCATCCACATGCACAACCATCACTAACTATCTTGCAAAATTCTCGCTTTGACATCTTAACTTTTGATGACTTTATAGCCTGGCTGACTGTTCATGATGAAGTTATGGAATCCTAACAAATTTTAATTGATTTTGATTGATTTTGGTTTTCTTCTGCTCATCGCCAGAGACATGAAATTGCATTATAAAACAATCTTCTGCTCCTGCACGCAATGGCTGCATTGTAATCTCCGGGAGGATTGCAAAACTGTATAGGCGATAGGAAAAGTTTAGATACAGTAAGAAGAAAAAAATAAAATAAAAATCATTTAAGTCCAGCTAATTAATTGGAAAAAAAGGATTCTAAAACACAGCAAGTGAAACTTAATATTGTTACTAAATGACAATTCCAAGCTAAATTGCAAGTAAAAAAATGCAACTTTTTCCCAACTCCAGAGATTTTAATGAACTTTTCCATTTAGGGCACATTATTGGTAGAACTACAGGATTACTCAATTAGTGGTTTCAAAACCGCCGGTCTGGCAAGGCCACCAGCTATTAAATACCTGTCATCTGGAGTGTTAATTACTTAATGAAAGGTTTGTCATTTACGAATATGGACCGTTTAACAACCGACGAACGCGTAAAAATAGTTAAAACTTACTATAAGAGTGCTGATGCAAACGTGGCTACTTTACGTGCATTACAGAGTGGTTATGGTTGACCAACTGTGCAAGGAATTGGCGAGATTATAAAGAAATGTGCACAGAAGCAATACAGATGTAGTCAGACCTGTGCATCATCGCAATGTACGCACTGCCGAAAATAGCGTTTATCATGGTATACCTTATAAAAATAAGCTATTACGCTAGGACAATTTTCGCCGAAGTTAATTAATTCGTTTTACCATCTGCCAGAAGCTTTTAAAAAGAATGGTCCAGTGTATTTCATTAGATGCCATAAAAAACATTCATTAATTATGGTATACTATCATAAGTAATTGTAGTTATAGGCAAAACAGTGATGATTTAGTCCTATGCTCTTGAATACAGGTTTAAATACGTCAAGCTTAGTGCCGTTTATCGAATCACTAAAAAACAAAAGTCCTATCAAAATTTACAAAGTTGGTTTCTGATTTTATCTCTGTTAACGAACTTAGCCTCTTCCTAATTCGAACTTAATATAAATTTAACAAGATTTACTGGTTCAAGATAATAATATAAGGGGTAACAGAAAGAAATGCATTAGTTTTTCAAAAGATGGCTATTTATAAGAGCGATTGGGTTACGCTAGATGGCATTAGAAATATAAAGTTTCGTACTCGAAAAACTACTTAGACAATTTTGAGATTACTTGGCTCAGCATTGTATGAGCACACGTCAAAGATGGACATCTACAAAGAGAAAATATGCAGTATTTTACAGTTATTCTTCGATAAAGGCGAAAGCGAAAGCTAGGTACCCGGTCCAATAACTTTGATGTGAAGCATAGATTATAAATCGTCAAGTAGGACGCTCATTTAAGCACTGTTTTGATGGCCAAGGTGATAAACAGTGCGCAAAAAGAGGAACTTGAATAAGATGGGATACAAAAAGAAGCTCGATGTATTTGTGCGACAGGAGTTAATGTAAATAAAAATCTCTTGGACGGAATTGCCATTTGAGAAACACTGCTGAATTGCAAAAAATTGATCCATTTTTGAAACGGATGGTGAATGATGATGAAAAGTCGTTCAACGTCAAGAGAAAACGGTTGTGCCTGAATCGCAGTAAGCTGACACAAACGGTGATCAATCCTGGATTCACAGTCAGGAAGCTTTTGCCGTGTTTTTGCTGGGATTGGCAAGGAATCATTTACTACGAGGTGCTCTCCTACAGTCAAACCCTTAGTTCGGACTTATACCGCCGACAATGAGGCAATGTGGAGGAAGCAATCGCCCAGAAACGGTTAGCTTTCGCCAATAGGAGACTTATTTTGTGTTATCGGGATAACGTCAGGCCACACAGGTTGGTAGCGAATCACCAGAAGCTTCGAGGGCTTGATTGAGAGTTTTTATGCATGTAGTCTAAACCTGCCACCAAGTGGTTGCTACATGTTTTTGTTTATGATGAATGATTTTGCTGGAGAAAAATGCAGCTGAGAACTGTCCCAGTTTATTTTTTCTTTTTTTTAAATAGAGACGATAGTTTCTAGGAGAGAGTCATAATGGAATTATCTTCAAAATGACAATAAGTTATCAAACAAAACGGTTCATATTCGACATAAATTGAATCATTTAAGTATGCTAAATATATTCAAAATCAAACAATGTCAAGGAAAAATAATGTATTTCTTTTTAATATATTTTGTATAATAAACTTAGCAGTCGGTTCCTCGTTATACAGCCCACAGATACAAAAACTGAACTAAAAATATGATAGTTAGTTAACTTTTTACTAAAATTGCATCAACAATGCATTGAAGTCGTCAAAAAAATATTATTATTTTGGGATTATATTTGAATTTATACAGCCTGCCTGATCAAGTTTTACCTTCCGGTTGATTCATCTCAAAAATTTAACATAAATTGTTTATGCAAATAAATTCATGATTTTTATTGAACTAAATTTTTATTTTAAATAGGAGCATCCTCAATTTTTTGAAGCCACCCTGCTATATACGACGCTTTTGTCCCTGGGCTTTTCGACAACACTGTTCTTATATCTTACAACTTTTTCATCGCATAACTGATCTGTTTACGACCCACTCGCTTACATACAAAATAGTCTCGACGAATATGCACAAAATCAGTTAATATAATTCAATAATGATTTTTACTTTTGACAAAACGAAAGGAAATCTCAACACAGGCGTACAGAGAGAGAGAGAGAGACTGGATAGAAAATAGAACTGAATCTGATGCAAAATCGGAATGCATCACAGCGAGTTGATTATTTGGAGTAGTCGCATACGAACGAATATAGATTGCTGTGATGCCGCAGTATTTTTAATTGTCTTTGGCTGTGCTTTGGCATATTTAACTATTTACCATGCCATTGTATATGATGGGGCTGTCTGTATGTACTCGTTGTACTCTGCTACCGCTACGATTATATAATTGTACTCTCGAACTTTTGTACTTAGGACTTGATGCAATTCCAGTTATGAGTTGAGTTGAAAACTTTCAATTCTTGTTGTGAGGGTGGCAAGAAATGTTGCCCAAGAACTACCACGAGACTCTTAATGCTGTTAATGAGTGACTGCGCGGGTGCGTGTGAATATACGAGTACGTATTGATATATATGTATGTATGTACTCGTGTATGTAGGCAAGGGAGTAGCTGAATGTGTGATGGTTGTTGTACAAGTTTCGTATTCTTCTATTTCAATTAATTTCAATTTTTATTACATCTCAATATTTCAATTGATTGCATGATTATGAATATTGAGTCTTAATATTGGTTGGTTGGTTTGGACGGTTGGAGTGGTGTTTTTTCGCATTTTGTTGTTTTGTTTCGTCGTTCTCGGCAGCTCATTCTGTTCTCTTATGGGCTTCGTTGTTGTGTGTTTTGTTTAAGCACAAGTGGTTTATATCGTTTTCTATTAATACGAAAACTTTTACTACAACAGTAGGACACAGTGGTTTGTATGGAGTTGCTTGACTTTTGTAGAAAATTGTAATAAATATGAACAGGGCAACTACCACAAACCTAATTTTATATGCAGTATAAGTTTTGTGAAGTTTTGGCCATTTTAAATTTTAATATTGAAAAAATCTTAAATATGTATATGTTTTTACTGATGACTAGGGCAAGAACTTTCAGGCTGTAAAAAAAATGCTAAGTGCTAATATGGATTCTTTTGCAATAATTTTTGACGGAAACAAAAAGCAAATGAAATTTTGTACGCAGTTTAGGTTTCGGGGACTTTTAACCATTTTATGATATGTGTATTTAACGACAGCTTTCATTTTGTATAAAAGAAAAACTA
Organism: Philornis downsi; assembly: GCA_019455685.1. Lineage (NCBI taxonomy): Eukaryota > Metazoa > Arthropoda > Insecta > Diptera > Muscidae > Philornis > Philornis downsi. The sequence goes on along the minus strand of JAHXMU010026264.1, from coordinate 30,577 downwards.
TGAAAAGTGCTAAAATATGCATATGAAATTAAGACAAAAAGAAATTTGAAGTACCCATACAATTTACTAATAGTAATTTACTAGTAGATTATAATTCTGCTCCAATTAAACAAAAAGTAAAAATTCTAATGATTAACAAACGAGGAGTGTATAGTTTTTTCCGAATTAGACACAAAATGTTCAGTCACATATATACAGGGTGTCCGTCGGGAAGGTATACTACTTTGTTTTGCCGCCATTTTTGTAAACATTAGCCTTGACAGTCCATATTTGGCAGTCGTGAAGTAGAGACGTGGCAAATTTATTCTGGGAAAATATTAGATGAACCAACGTGTTTTAATCGTTAAAACATTTTATCAAAATCAATCATCGATTACCGTGACGGTGAGAAAGTTATGTGAAATTTTTGGGAGGAACAACTTGCCAACAAGACCCACTATTTATCGTGTAGTGAATGATTTCGAAGAAAGAGCGTCTGTAGCTGATAGAGTCAAGCATGGACCACAACGTACTGCAAGATCGGCTGAAAATATTACTGCTGCTCAAGAAAGTGTTCAAAACAATCCATCAACCTCAATTCGACGCCGTGCTCAGGTGGAGCTTGGTCTTCAAAGAACAACTTTAACCACAATTTTGCACAAGCATTTGCATTTGCTTCCGTTCAAGGTTCAGTTGACACAAGAGCTTCTTCCACAAGACAATTTACACCGCCGTGGCACTAAACATATTATATCACGGGTTATCCTCTATTAAACACCTATCATCTGAAGTGTTATTTATTTAGGAAAAGGTTTGCTATTTACAAATATGGATAGTTTAAGAACCGAAAAACGCGTAAAAATAGTTAAAAGTTACTACGAAAGTGGTGATTTAAACGAGGGCACTTTTCGTGCATTACGGGGTGGTTAAGGTCGTCCCATATTGTATATACAATATGTTATGCATTACAAATTATACATTATATATCACAAATTATATATAATATATTATATAGTATATGTATTACATATTACATAAAATATATTATATATCATATATTACGTATTATATATTACGATGGTTATTTCATCGAAGGAATGGTCCTCCCCACGCCCTCTTATCTTACGTTAAAGCGGACTGCAATTTAGGCTGTGGTTTGAAGTTATTTTACAAAAATACAAAATTTCAGGAATATATAATAAACACATTTTCATTTGTACAATTTGTGAAAATAAGAAAAAAAAGCGCTGGAATCTCCCCTAAACACAAAAATAATTTTCAGATGTCCCGAAACAAAATCTGACTTCAAAATCGATTGATTTTATTACAATATCACGTTTGTGAGTTGGGCTAAACAAATCGTCGATAAACTGCGTAATTTGCACTGTGTAATTTGAAATTTTTTAAAACTTTACAAGCATGACAAAAGTTTTGAAATTAGAAAGAAGAAATATTGAAGATATCAAACCCTCCCCTTTAAATTTATAGCCTGTTAACAAAATAAACATATAAATTTATAGACACATTTTTAGTTTATTTGCATATATCTCTGAACGTGAGAAAAAGGATTTCAGTCATTTTAGGCAGAATACCAGAAATACGCTTCCACAGTCCGACAAGGACCAGAACAGTGTAGTTTTTTGTGGGAATTCCAAATAAATTATTCACCACCTAAGCGATTATTTTTATGATCTTCTCAATTCTTCCTTATAATCCGCCCCAAACTTTATTTAAACTATAACATCCTTATATTGTATTTCTGTTATTACTATTTTTCTCAATCAAACTGCCTCCCATACCACTGTACAGTGCTAAGATATTGACTGCCATTGCAATGGCTTCGACTGCCGCTGCCGTTGTTGGTGCTGTTAATGATGATGAGGTTTGCCGATGATGGAGATGGAAAAACTGCATTATGAGGCGTTTTAAAAACATAAATTAAAGTCTTTATGATAGAAGTTGCACATATAATGCCCATTTCAATGTAAATTCGAAAGCGCACACTGCCTCGACGAGTGGCAGGCAGCGCAAGGAAATCTGCAGTGATTAACATACTTTTTGTTTTTTTTATGTAATATTTTAAGAGTCTCGAGCGCACAAAAAAAAAAAACTCCTTCTTTTTTCCCAATTCTTCACGCAGCTATTTTGAATTTAATAAAGATCTTAATCATTATCTGTCATATCACCACCATTATTTATACACAAACACATACTTGCACATGTACGCATACAAACAAGCTTTTATAAATAAATTCCTAAAAAATTTTACAACTCATTGCTTAAGTATACAGACACGCTGGCAGGAGTTAATACTTCCTTCCCCTGCTATTCAGTGCAAATTGCAAAATGGTCTCTCAATTAGCAAATATTGATGCGAATCTTAAGATCATTACAAACAACTTAATTTTAAGGCAAATACTTCTCAATTACATCGCACTACCATCGCATGTGAAAAAATGCCACACACGAGTTGGCTGCCACACAGAAATTATGATGATGATGCAGCGGCTGCTGCTGCTGCTGCTTGGTAAACAGGTGGCAAACGCAAACGTAAACGCCATCATAAAGCGTGTCTCCATATCACCATCTATCCACCTGCTATGCTAGCGGTGGTTGGAAACAGGCAAATGACGTCTTGATTTTAATGTTTCCCAATGACAAAATCGTATGGTTCATATGGAATTGCGGAGAAGGAGCCACTCTAAACTGCCAAACTCCATTTACCAACTGGCCGTTTGCGCCGTTTTGGAAGAAGCTAAACAAGAACTATAACTTTTTTATGCGAAGCATTAAAACACATTTTGCATCTCTTGATTTTACGATAGTTTTCTGAAAAAAAATACTACGGAAGAGAAGGATACCAAAGCTTTGGTTATGGCTGTGAAAAAGTGTAATTCTTGCATGAATTCATGCAAAATATGCATGGACTAATACCGCCTATTACTATGACGGATAAATCTCATCGAGGTAGGTATATCATTTGCTCCTTTTCTGTTCGCCCTGACCAGAACGGACTTTCATTTAAACGGTTTAATGTGGATTTTTTATATGCATAAGATCATGTATCTGACAATGGGCAAGTTCCCTATTATTCGGGATCTTTATCTATTCTTAGGTAATTCTTGCTCAAAGATTCAGTTTTATTTATGAATTCTTTTTCCTTTTTCCCTGACGTAATCAGAATGCAAATTGTGTATAGTTTTGATTCGACTACGTGAAGACGCAATTTTCAGTTACATTTTGTTCCAGTGACTATCTTTGGTTGTTACCGTACAATACCAATGGAGCCAAGAGAAAAAATTAATGAACTGGTTTAAATTTTCTTAAAATTCCTCGTCTTTACAATAAGTGCAGGTTACGCATTTAAATTTTATATTTTTAGAGATTGCAAAGAATTATTCACTTCTCTCCCGCTCGAAATCAAATCTAAGTTTTAACTTTGATGTCTTAAAAAACTTTGTAGCTATCGAGTTAAATTACTTAAATCAACTGCAGAATTTTAAAAATGCAACCCCTTCGCGCTTCAAATCGGAATGTTTTATTCAGATCACTAATTTACAAAAAAAGAAAAAAAACTAAACCAAACAAGTGGGCCACCATACACAATCGATTACAACACACAGTGTTGTGAGCGTGGCTAAAGCAACCTCTTCTCGAACAAAACATGCAAACAGGATTATATTTTCTCGATGAAATACTCTCTGAAGTTAGGACACTTTTAATATTTCTCAAAAATGTAGTCAGTTATTAGAAGGGTGTCAATCCAAAGTGTATGAACTGATTACTTCTTGCATTTAACAATTTCCATTGAATTCTGCTTTTGTTTGGCAAAGAATGCGAAATGTCGAAAAATTACCACTTTTCACGAAGTGAGTTTAGAAGTTTTAGCAAGTTTTTCCGTATTGAAGCAGTTTTGCACCTTGTAGCCTGCAGTTTATAGTGCCGTGAAATATGGACGGGCTCAAAGTTAAATAAAACGAGATAATACAATTTTCTCGTACATAATTTAACGACTAATCCTGTTATTACAGTAAAGATTCGTATTTTTAGTACAACAACAAATAGTAAAATATTAGAAGCTGCCCATTTTTAAAACAGAGAGTTTTTATTACCGGTTGTGATATTTGTGGATCATAGCCATGGACGATGAACGGGATCATTGTCAGAAATATTCGTCTTTAAAGGTGCCCCTCATATATACGATACAGAGTGGTTGATGAATGTTGCTTGCCAAGATGTTACTTAAAGATATTGTAAGAATTTTTCTCCCCATAATTATGCTAGCTCCTCGTGATTTCAACGAAATGGTATAAGTTGTTATAAAGACAGAACTGTTATGACAAAATTGCAACAAAAGTTCACCAAGAAGCTGATTTAGAGTAACTTCACATTGCTAAATCAACTAATTTGGTTGATTTAAAGTAATGCATTCGAACGATAACTGAACGTGGAGGTTATTTAATCTCAACTACTTTTAAAGACGTAACAAATTTAGCAAAAATGCGTTATTTTTTACTTCTATTTTTACATTTTATATTTATATATTTTTATGTTTTTATATTTTTATATTTTTGTATTTATTTTTATATTTTTACATCTTTATATTTTTGTATTTTTATATTTTTATATTTTTATATTTTTATATTCTTATATTTTTATATTTTTATATTTTTATATGTTTATATTTTTATATTTTCATATTTTTATATTTTTATACTTTTATATTTTTATATTTTTATGTCTTTATGCTTTTATATTTTTATATTTTTACATTTTCATATTTTTATATTTTCATATATCTGTATATTTATATATTTATATTTTTACATTTTTATTATTTCCTATTTTTATATTTTTATGATTTTATATTTCTACAGTTTTTATGTTATATTTTTTATAGTTTAAAATTTTTATATAATATTATTATATATTTTTACATTTTTACACTTTTTTATAATTTTATACTATTTTTATATATTTATATTTTTAATTCTTTTTTATATTTTTACATCCTCAAACAACATATTTTTCTATTTCATATTTTTATACTTTTTATAGTCCTATATCTTTATATAATATTATTATATATTTTTATATTTTGATATTTTGATATTTTCATATTTTTTATTTTTATATTTCTATATATTTTTTTCTTATGTTAAAAAAATATTATATTATTATATTTTTGTATTTTTTATATCGTTAAATTTTCGTACATTTATGTTTTTATATTTTTACATCTTTTGCATCTCAAAAATGGCAGCAGATGCAAGAAAATGATGTAAAAATTTTAATAAAACTATAAAATAACTTAAGGGCTGGAAAATATAAGAATTAAAATTGTAATTAAAAGAAGTGCCAAAATGAACTTTTTTAAATGTTGGGGCTTGATATCTCAGAAATAAAAGACACACTAGAGAAACCAATAACATTTTAAAACGCATTGCAACCGATTTTCAGAGACACCTAAAGCAACTAAAAACTGTTCTCCAGTATAATCACATCTGATCGATCGAGGCCCTATGGTTAGTACACGTTATTATTGTTCACATGATCGCGGATTCAATCCCTGATAAAGCCTCCTATCATTATTTGATCAGCGCTCACTTTCTTGATGTACTCGTATCTGACGAACATTTCAAGTAGTCGAGTAACTGACAAGTCTAGTGAATGCTTCTCAAACTGTAACGCTTGGAATCGTCGTTAAATTGTAGGTCCCTTTGAGTGAGTCTACACATAGAATGCGTGTAAATTCACTGAATGTGAGAAGCTCCCTCATATTTCATTCTTCAATTGGTAAATAAAAGCATTTCTTTGTGAAAATTCCAATGCAAAATCATATTAGAATCAATATATATAAAATCTATTACCAATTTAACTTACTAAATACATTGCTGGCGGAAAGTGTTGTTGATCTTTGCAATGGCTGGACCCAAAATACTGGATGGGCCGGGCCGCATTAAAAGAGTAAAAGTATGGTAAAGTATGGTATGGTATAACTCTTTGTGTGGAACCCTTTTTCAAAAAATAACAGTAGCCTTATTTGCGACTACTTATTTTGCAATTTTTTTACTCTCAAAATTTTTAAACATTTCTTACGTCTTACAGACATAATTTTGGGCTTCTCTGTCACAAACTAGTGTGGAGCGGCAGCTTAACTTTTCGAAATCTCATAGTGAATAAAAAGAAGAAATTGGGCGGTGAATAAAAGGGGATTTGTTGATTAGAGTAGGGGTGCGGTGCCAATGCAGATTAGCCAAATTAACTGCTCTCGTTATTGCTGTAATTAAGTTGCTATGATGATCGGCACTGGACGCTGTTAGAAATAGGGTAGGTTGTGGACTATATTTTATGATTGAGGCAATCTTTTTGTACCGCTGTGATTGCAAATCAAACTGCTAATGAATTTTATGATACATATTGAATCAGATAATTTCTCAAGAGATATGAGAAATTATTCGGTTGCAGTTTAAAATGAAAGGAATTAAAAAAGTGATTAATTTCAATTCAAGGTAAGTTTATTTGGGAAGCTGTGATTATTACCATTTGAGCTGTGCTGAGTAACAGATTTTCAGTTGCATCATATGACAGTTTCAAGTAGTATTATTGGCATTCGCTAAATACTATCTGACGTCTTTTTAACAATTCACAATATGTTTAAACCAAATGTGGGCAAAACGGGTAACATAAAGTACAAGTACAATTTGCTCTAATGTCACACTAAGTACCTTCATGGCACGTTTGCAAATTCTTTTTAAATTATTTTTTAACAAAGTTTGGTAATAAAAAAAAAGTATAAGCAGCATGTTTATACACATGCATAAAGGTCACTGTACGATACACGTGTGTAAATAGACAAACATGTTCGTAATATTCATTTATCGAATAGTCTTAGTCAGCTCTTAACCAAGATTACAAACAATTCGTGTTAGTTTACCATCACTTCTAGTTTTCCTCAAACGAAAAGAAATGGAAAAAAACTTCTCTATGAATTCACATATTCACAATCTTAGAATGAAATGCTTCTTAGATCAGATATCGTTCTTTTGATTGTACTACATACAATTACTGCAACATAAACGTGAGCATCATGAATTGACTGAAATGCGTGTGGTTTTGGATGTTGCCACTGCTACTGCGTTCCACAGCACTGGCGATAAGACAGCTTTTACTGCTGCTCTCATCAGTAGCAGGCAACATTTTCATGTTGGTCGTAACAATGTCGTAAAAGTATTCGTTTTTATTGCATTTGCTTTCGATTTTATGACACACGCACTAACAACTGACAACAGCTCCGCTACTCGACAGCGCCTAAATTTGTTTAGTCAGCATCCCAGTCATTCATTTATTCAGTCATCCCACCTTTATGAGATAAACATTTCATTTAGCTAAGAAATACGAGTCGAAAATATATTTATCGAAGAGTGGCTGCATGAATCAAGACAATTTTTTTGGGAGGGAGGTATTTAATTTTAAAGAAGTTTGCTTGCACTTTAACACAGATTCTACTAAGAATTAATTGTTGTTCAGATTTAGAATTAAAACAAAAATTGTGTTTCTAAATATAATAGGGTCGTAGAGTATCACTCAGGGGACAACCGTGTTTGCTTAGTTATAAATTCGAGTTCCTTTAAAAACTTTTGCAATGGCTTCTGGTTTGATATTTTAAATACTTTAGTAGCACACAAATCATCTTTATATACATGTGTTTTATGGCTTAATAATGCGTTGTGTGATTACCACTAAAAACTAAACCAGCAAGACAACTAAATGATTATCTTTCTTAATTTGTCTAAAGCTGCTGATGATCGCAGTCAGCATCAACGTGTTGTTGTTCGCTTGTCAGTATCCAGCATCGTCAGCAACAACGGCATCAACTTCTAGAATTGTTGTTGATGATAATTCTCTGGAACATGTTAAAACCGATGTCTGCAACATTTATAATGCTACGACATTAACCTGAAATCCGTCCAGCTAACTGGGTGGCAGTGGCAGTCATCTTTTTCAGCCGACAGTGTGAACAACTTCTGTTCCATGTGTTGTTGTGCAAAGTGTTTCGCTGAGATCTTTGGATGTTTTTCGAAATAGACTACGCACGAAAATTATGTTTATTGTTTTGATGACAATTTGTTGGCCGCTAAATTTATTTTGGATGCATAACCTAATAATGAATGTGAAATATAAAATAGTTTTGCTCTCATATGACTCGATCGCTACATTTTTGAATTGCATTTGACAAAATCAAACGCCACAGCCTTATTCCGGGTCATGATATCTCATAAACTACAACTGACATTTTTGACCCTGCTACACTAAACAACAAAATGAAGCAACACATTTTTCTAGAGGTGCGAAAATACATTTTAAATATCTCAACATATTAAAACATTTGTTCTTCTGAAACTTTTTTAAATTACTTCTTACAAAAGATTTGTAGACCTGTTTCAACGACAGGTTTACGACGGTCATTTAAGTGCAAACTTCAAAAAAATGTGTCAAAAGTGTAAAATATCGTAAGTTCTCAACTGGTTATATTAGTTAGATTTGGTTTCATCGTATTACTTTGCACTGTAATTCATCCTGTAGTAGGGGCTAAAGTTAGCGACGAAATCAACATTAGTTGGGGTTGTCACATCAGTGATGTACGGTCAAGATATAAAGGAAAATAATAAAATGCAACTCTCCAAGTGATGCAGAAACTGGCAAACGCTATAAGGATCAAAGATTAAAAATAAACAGTTGAATGGTGAGACTCATTATAGAGGCAGTATCCATATGCGCTTAACGGATATCTTTGGGAAATGTAAAACTGACACTTGAGAGCTGCGTCGAAAAAGAATTCCTTTCAACTTAGTGTAGTTTCAATAAATTGGTAAAACTTATCGTACAGCCCGATCCGTTATGGCAGAAATGTAGGGCAAATTTCCCAATAAACTGATTTCAAGACCTCCTGTGCTCACTGCAAACAGTAAGTTTTCAAAAGGAAGCCCCAAAGCAATGCATTCGAAATACAATTGAGGCACTTCCAGCTAATACCCTCCAAATTCAGTCTACATAACAACATCTTTTCGTAGATCCACATTTCAACATAAAGTTATCCACAAGAGAACTTTGGCATCCACTGATTAAAATATGGAAATCATATGGATGACGAAGTAGAGCTGTGGATTTGCGTGTGTCATCAGTGGTATTAGTATAGGCTCCAGTCCCACCTAATGTATGCAGGGGGTGGAACAAGGATGAAACATGCAGAGAAATTCATTTAAAGGTACTTTTTTCGATAGGAGTTTTGTAACAGATCAAAATGTCATATGCCATGGTACTTTATTGATATTTCATCATGGAAAGAATGAAGAATGAAGACATTTGGTTTATGCAATACATGGCTTTATTGCGAGAACAATTCGGCGGACATTTAAGATCATGTAACATCACGCTCCTATTGATTTTTTCTTTCAGGCTACGTAAAGTTCAATGTCTACACGGATAAACTGGCTACGAAATTGGAAATTTCGGAAATTTTCGGCATGAAGCGTGTGGCAGCGAAGTTCGTTCCAAAATTGCTGAATTTTGACCAAAAGCAACGTCGCATGAGCATCGCTCAGGAATTGTTGAATGACGTCAACGATGATCCAGATTTGTTTAAAAGGGTCATAACTGGTGGCGAATCGTCCCAACGGAAGAGTCCAAGAGACCCAAGACCAAAAAAAGCACGCCAAGTCCAATCAAATGTCAAGATTTTGCTCACTGTTCGGTTACCATGGCGTAGTGCATCAGAAATCTTCATCTTACCACAAGATCGTAAGGTAAATAATGAGTATTACCTTGAAGTTGTGCGACGTTTGCGTGAAGCAATACGAAAAAATGCCCGGTATTGTGGAAAAAAATGCATGGCTTTTGCATCATGATAATGCACCTGCTCACTTATCTTTGCTTGTGAGAGATTATTTGTCCGAAAACAACACCGTTATCATGCCCCATCCACTGTATTCACCAGATTTGGTCTCCTGCGACTTTTTCTGTTTCCAAGATTCAAGAGAGTTTTAAGTTCTAAAGCGCCACGTTGTTTAGTATTTTTATTTAAGCTATCAAAAATAAACGATTCAAGCGAATTTATAAACACGGAAAATATTCTTCACCAGGCTCAGGGAGTCTGCTCCGTCGTTAACGACTGTAACATATTGGATAGCAGAGTTTGAATGAGGTCGTACTAGCTGCCGATGCGAACAACCTATTGGTCGACCAATTCAGGTGTCCACGCCAGACACCGTTAAGAAAATGCACAAAATGATATTGAATGATCGTCGGCTGAAAGTGCGTGAGTTAGCTGAAACGATAGGCATTCAAAAAGTGCTATACATCGTATATTGATCGAAGATTTGAAGATGAGAAAGCTATGCGTCAGATGGGTGCTGCGCTTGCTTTCAATAGAGCAAAAACAGCATCGTGAAGATGTTTCAGTAGAATGTTTGGTGACATTTCACCGCAATAAAGCCTTATTTTTGCGTCGATTTGTAACTGTGCATGAGACATGGACCCACCACTTCACACCTGAGACAAAGGGACTGTGAAATCAGTGAACTAAAATGGTAGAATCGCTTCCAAAGAAGGCGAAGACGGTTCCATCTGCAGGCAAGGTCGTGGCGTCTGCGTTTTTGGGATGCGCATGGAAATATTTTTATTGATTATCTTCAGAAATATGATGAAATTGTGGAAAAGGGGCGCATTTGGCGAAAAAGGAAGTGTTAATTCATCTAGACAATGCTCTAGTTCACACATCCACTATTGTGATGGCCAAAATTAATGAGCTAAAGTTCGAATAGCTTCCTCAGGCTCCTTATTCACCAGATTTAGCTCCCTCGGATTGTTTTTAATTTTCAAACTTGAGAAAATGGCTTGGGGTTAAAATATTTGCCAACAATAAGGGGGTGGAGTCTGCCGTTGAAAGCTATTTTAGGAAGTTTGACAGTTCTTACTGTAAACAGGGTATAAAAGTTATTGAATATCGCTGTAGAAAGTGTATCAAGCTAAGAGGAGGTTATGTTGAAAAATAAAGAAAATTGTTCCAAAAATTGTTGTGTCTTCTTTGATAGGTCTTCTAGTTTTGGGATCTCCATCGTACAATTGTTGTACTTTCTCGCAACATTTCTATCCCTGTTCTTGATCCTCCAATATCCTTTAAGATTATAATGTGCTGAATATATATTTATTTTTTTCTTTCTGTCATATTAGCCAGAATGTTTTATGAGATGAAATCACCAATTGCTTGTATTTTCGTTTTTGTTTATTCGTATGTTGTTTATTTTAGCTTTTTTTTTTTTGTTATCAAACCGACCTCGTGATACCAAAATTGATGACCATAATCTCTGATGCTCATATTACAACGTCCACATTAACAGTCAGTCGTTGTAACGGTGGCATCAACGTTCTTGTTGGCTGATATTCATTACATTGTCTTGTTATGATGATGACGATGATGCGCTTTACAAATATTGCAGCTTATAATTCAACAGCTTTTTTTACGGCGACGTCGTCCTCTCTACCACGCGGACATAGTTGAATATTTGTTTGTTTGTTTGTTCAGTTGGATGTGGCTGATGATATCCATAGCCAGCCACCAGCATCACCACCGTAGCCAACGACACCGCCACCCTCACTCGATATTCCTTGATGCGTTTATTCGTTCATTCATTCATTGCTTGCGGTGTGTGAGCAGAGTTACGCTGCACAGCGCTGCGTAGCGTTGTTGTGCTCTGTGTTACTCATTATTCATAAGCCACATTTGCCATGCAGCATATTTTATGCTTTAATGTGTCAAATCATACATCAGCATTTGTTGTGTGTATTAACTAACCAACCGTGTAGCGCTACAAGAGGACAGCGCTCCACCTTCATGCCATGTTCACTTGTCCCTGCCTGCCATCATCCTTTACATTTGCATGTTAAGTTTGTTGATATGAGTTTATTTAGTTTATGTTTTATATTCCATGCTTGGAAGTTGCCAGATGTACGAAATGGGAATCTGCTAAATATGTAACGGACTATCTCTGCTTTAACTTACAGATTTTCAATTTATTGAATTGCTACGCCCACCATTGCATTTCTGGGTACACATTCGGCCGAAAAAGTGCCGGGAATTGGTCAGTAAAGGTCAAATATTTATTATACATTCAAATTCTATTATATCGGCTTCAAAGTAAGTTCCTTCTGAAATATCACACTTATGCCAACAAATAATTCGATCATCAAAACAATTTTCTAATGCATCTTCCGGAAAAGACTTCAGTTCTAGTAACTAATTCTTTTGTAGGTCCTCTATTAATAGAAAAAGGGGCGCGACGAAGTGCCAATTTGAGTTTAAAAAAGGTATTATTGAGCTTCTGGCAAGAACTCTGAGCACACAAAATCGCTGTAATCAAACAATCGTCATTTCTTTGATTTTTGATCAATTTGGCTTGATTTTTTTACGTTTCTGTAAACAAACTAAATGACAGATCGCTCTCAATTTCCGCGACAGTATAGAGAACAGTTGAGCGAGCTCAGAGGACCCATCATCGTTAACGGAGAGTATCGGCGTCGCATGAACAATGAGCTGTATGAGCTATATGCCGACATCGACGTGGTGAAACGCATTAATATACAGCGATTGCCTTGGCTGGGTTGTGCGGATGGACCCAAACGCTCCGGCACGGAAAGTTTTCGACAACGCACTCGATGGTCGGCGCAGAAGAGAGCGACCAAACCTACGTTGGAAGGATCAGGCTTTTGAAATACTATCGAAACTTGGAAACGAATTGGAGAAGAAGCGCAGAAGATCGAAGCGTTTGGAATTATTTTCTACGGGCGGCGTATAATAGATAAGGATATCTATTTCTGTCGCCACCGAAAAAGAAGACTTTTTTTTGGCAAAATATAGTAATCAGTGTAAAATATTACGCCCTGACAAGCCGTACGTAAATTCAGTGATCTAATACCAAATTCATCGTGAAAAACCTATTCTTGTCAAATCTGCATTTTTCCAATTTTCTTTCTCAAATAACTACTTGAAAAAATATTAATACAAATTCCCTTGCATCTCATGAATGAGACATGGGAGAACTTCCCGCATTCAGTGAGCTTACATGCATTTTATGCCTAGATTCACTCGACGGGATCTACAGTCTAGCGATAATTTCGAACGTTACAGAGAAGCATTTACAAGATTTATCGATTATCCGACTATTCGAAGTGTTCGTCAGAAGAATCGATATGATCGTCACTCAAATAATAATAGATGGCTGTATGCGGGATTGAACCTGCGATCGTGCGAACGATAGTCGCGTGTATTAAACATAGCGCCGCGGCCAGTCGCAAGCTATTGGTAAATGTTCGTCTACAATTGTATCAGCAAACCTTCCCGCGATCGTGACATTATTATATAGTGAAGTTCGGCCTGGCTGTAACACGCTCATTACATAATTATGCTATAATTTAATAATCAATGTCCTGACATTGTTCATTAATCTGGCAACTCTGCTTTACATGCAGTTGATGATGCTGGTGCACTGTTGGAGAAAAAATCTTCAAAATGTTGTTTGTGTTATGATCATAATAATGTCTCATGTTGCGTGTTATGGCCATTTATCAGTGTTGTTGGCTAAAATAAGCTAAATGTATTACAAAGTTGTTAGTTCTCCTGTGCTGCTTTTTGTTTTGTTTCTCTTCTTCTCTGCTCCTCAGTATGAAATGCCGCATAGTTGAATTCTCACACATATATCACGCTTAACGCGGTGACAAACGACGACTACAACTGTGCAATCCGTTGTGGCCGTTTATAGTCAGCAACCAACCCTTTGGTACATTTGGACCATATGTCGTTTTCTTCTATTCGAGATCTTGAGTAATAAAAATAGCTGAGTTTTACGCTTTTAACTGCAAAAAATTTGGGAAACTTATCACCATCAATGCAGCGCCGTGATGGGTGGTGATGAAAGCGTCTTATGTGTGTTACGTGACCGTATATTAATACATCATTCAATGTTTCTCGTTTTTGGCCGCCCCCTTTGCACATTTACCATTTATTTCCCCCAGTGGAGTATTATAAAACCCAAAAGGAGGAAGAAACCTTTCTTTTCTCCCTACTCTGTTGATTGTTTGCCTTTTTAGTTTTGTTTTGTTTTTCAGGTTTGGAACGTTTTGTGCGAAAATTTCGTCATGGTCATAAAAACTGCATTTAAAGTGCGTTCGTTCCACATTTACTATATGGTATCCAATTCCCAACATTATCAGGGTTGCATTTAACGGGCTCTCATCGCTTACACACACACACACACACACTCACATTGATATACAACTGCTTGGAACGGGCTAAAAACGAACAAACGAAACAGCGACCATTTATAGGCGGTAATAAAAACGCTGGAAATTCTTAGTGCTGCTGTTGTTGCGTTCTGCTGATGACTGAAATCTTTTGGAAAATGTTTGCTATTTTTTCTTGGTACTTTGTATTAACGAAATGGGAAAACCCCCCTCTGGAGCAATCGTAAAAAATAAGAAGAAAATGAACAATTTTAATGATGATTGCGTTTGAGCTTAATTTTTATGATTACGGACTCCTCTGCCTGCGCCATACGCCGCTTTCCATCATGCTCCGCTTTTCCTATGAATAACAATTCTCCCTGTATTCTGTTTGTTTGGCATACAAATCAAATATGAAAAGCGTTGCCAGGGCAACGGCGTTATCGTCAGGGAACACTTTAGCAAATATGGATGAATTATTCGATGGTATCGTTAACAGGATCTCTAATGTCGTTGTCTCATCACCATCGTCATCGTTATCGTCATCAGCTACATGGGTTTTCTGTCATAACCCAATATGACTTTGTTTTATGCATCCAGTGATGGCTTTAACGCCGTTTTCTTTTTCATTTTATATGTCCTACTAATGCGTATATAGGAGGGCATGACAAATTTGTCGTAATTAATGTAACTGCTGGAAACAGACCTTTGAGGAAGTTAGATGTATAAATGCTAGTTCGATACAAATATACGGAATCCAGAATTTTGAAAATATTCCATTTATTACAAAAGTAATATAGCATAAAACTATGTTATTTTACTTATAGATTTAGACAAACGCTAAGAGAAACTCAAACAGCTTGAAGTTTTGCAAAAGTGAAAAAGATTGCCCGAAGTCAGACCTTTTGCTTCTCGTTCTTGGTATGGCTAACATAACGATTAATTGCGATAGTTGCGATTTTAACCAAATATGATTCCCTATGTTTTTTACCGCATAATGTTAAGGATAAGCGTACTCCATTGATAACAACTAGGCCTAACCAATCATTTGATAATCCTTAAACTTGCGTAAAAATCTGCAGTGATGCAACGCCCTGAAGAGACCAACTTCTTCATTTTTTCTCTTAGCGAATTTGACCCTCACTTCCATAATGAAACAGTTAAAAGAAGCGGATAGACTTCGACGAAAGCACTTACATTTTGTCAATAAAGTAACAGGAATTGATTATCTAAAAAGCCCGCTTAAAGAGATCGCCAAAAATTGTTGTTGTGGCTAAAATGACACAACTGGACTTTGTATTGAAGCAAAATTTGATTGCGATCTGTCTTTAGTCTGTTCACAATTTTGTCAGTTTATCTGAAATGTGTTTTTTTTGGATTTTAACAATGGATACAAATTTGTAACAAAGAATTTGTTTCAGATTTTGTACTGCAAATGGAATTTTGCGGAAAATATTGCAGAAAACTTACTGTAAATCGTCTTCATCAAATACACGTGCATACGAGCTGTAGAATGCATTTAAAAGCGGCAGAGATATGGTGACAAATTTGCTTCACTCTGGTCGGCCGTCAACGTTTTCGGCTGGAGGTAATATCGATAACGTGACTGAAAATTATTTACATTTAAAAGTGATAGCCGCAGAACTTCCTGTATCTTACAAGTCTGAAGTCGAAGTCTGACAGGTCTCGGGTTCGTGCTCTGTCATCTGTATCTTTTTGATCTCTCGGGTGGTACGGACACGCATGGGGTTTTCCCTATGTCTATATTTCATGGTTGCCGTTCACCGTCGCCGAACGGAAGGGATTTGAAGTTTTCCCCGCCTCCCACCGGTGAGGGTACTGCATCCTTGCAATGTAGTATCGACCGTTCCATCTACCTGGGGTCTCCGTGCCTGCGCAGGTATGTAAAAATGTCCAGTCTGTACTCTTTTGCCACAGGGCGACCAATCTCGTGAAGTATGTTGCATAAATCACAACTTGGCCAAAGTTTTACTTGACTATCACATGGGGGCGTTGGCAATCGCATTGTAATATGCCCAGTGTGTCGCACACCGTGGGTAAGGCCTTCACGGCGAGACTCACGTTAAACCCTCGTGGACTTCTTCTGTATCTTACAAACCAGTTTATGCCATTGTACACAATTATTTAAACGTGAAAAATGCTGCCGCTCGAATAGTTCCGAAAAACCTGAATATTCTTCAAAAACTCACATTCATAAAATCCGCTGAAGACATAGTGAAGTGAGGTGATTCCGATCACACATTCATAAAATGCACTCTAACTAGTGATGAGACATTTACGAATTTGACATGCAATAGAATTCTGTCTTGTAATTGAGCCAAAGCTGGAAAAATTATGCCAAACTCGATCAAAAGTCAAGGCAATGATGACTATTTTCTGTGATTATCGCGGTGTTGTGCACTCGGCGTTTGAGAGAGCAAATTCTTCAAAAAAATCCAAATTTGTGGAAAGAAAACTCATGGATTTTGCACCACGCTAACGCACCTTCTCGCAAGGCTATCATTGTAAACAAATTTCTGGAAAAAAACTCAACAAATGTCATCGAACTACCACCATCTCTATCTGATATGGCTCCGGCTGGCGTTTTTTTCTTTACCAAACTCAAATTACTGAATTGAATGAAATTACAGAAAATGTGTGTTTGCCGGAAAATGTGTCAAAAACTGATTAAAGATTGATTTAAGTGCATTACTTCGGAAGGGGCTTACTTTGAAGGTGATTCAATAGGTTGGAATGAATAAAAAATATTTTGTATTTTATTTATCTATTCCCGGTACTTTTTCGCAGGACGTATATCAAAATTGTACCTATACAGTCTTTTCACGAGAACATGCTTTGCGAAACAAAGAGAAGTACTGAATTTCTCAATTTTCTCAAAACTGCGCATTTTTGTGAACTCCTGTATTGGCATCCTCATTCGCTCAATTTTTTACTATAATTAAATGGGATCATTTCGTCTTGTCTGCTAAAGCGGTATCGAAGTCAAGGATATTCTAAGAAGAAAATTAACATTCAACACAGTAATACGTCCGCAGGGAAAGGGAATTTCCTATTCGTTTTGTCCAAAACTAAAGCTTGTGCATGTCCTCTTTCCCTACCACGCTGCGGGAAAGTTCAAGCATAAACTGCATAAAGATTCAATTAACTTTAGACGCTAAATCAACTCGGAAACACAAAAATCAACGCCTGCTTCTTGCATTTCAATCAAATCGTAAACATCCGTTTTTAAAGTTCACGCACAAAGTACAGCAATAAAATTTGTTAAAGAAAGAAAGAGAGATTCATTTCCTAATGGAATACCCACCATAGTTCACAATGAACATTCTTGACAAATAATTAAATGCATTCCATGATTCCGAAGCGGAATATGTCACTTGGGGTTACCCACTCTAGGCCGAGCGCCCAAGAGTGTCGCCAGAGTGATGCCGAGACACAGAGACACACATCCATCCATAATCTCAAGTGGTTGCCGGGAAACATAAATACCTGATAAATTAAATCACAAGATGTTAGCCGAAGATAGCGGCGGCAGCGGCAGCAGCCGCAACAAAAACACAACAAGGAATTTCTAAAATTAAAAGTATGTACGAGTTTCGAGTCATAAGAAATAACAGCATATCGTAACAACTGAAGAGAGTGAGATACGAGTTTATATTCTAATTTCGTTGTCTTCTGCTGCGTGCTTTGGCGGCTTGCTTTGCTAAGGAACTCCGATGAAAAAGGAATGTTAACAGTATTACCTGAACCAAATCAAGATATATCACTTTACACATTTGACTCAACACCCATCACGTATTTGACGGGAGGTTGAAGGGGAGTTTGGCGTACTTGGTGCTCACTCGTGAATATATTCAGACAAATTGTTGCGTCTCGGTACGCAATATTCGATTGCCTTAAATTCAGCCGAGTCTAGAGAGACATAGCTATTATTAGCAGTAGACTTTTTACTTTTAGCACCAAAAGTGATTTCTCCACGAAATGTAAAAATGCTGTGTCTGACTGTGAATTCAACAATTTTTTTTACAGTACGCAGCTAATTTTCACATTGTTTGAATAATTTGCTGTAATGCACAAAATGTTGCTCGAAAGATGATATTGGTTGTGATTTACAAAGAAAGAGCCACGGACGGAAAATTCAATTCTTTAAGAAATAGTAGAAATAGTAGCTAAATATTTTTGTAATCAGTTTGAACAGGCGCCACCTAAAAGTGTTTGAAACAGCTCTTTGTTAAATTGGTGTTTTGTTATAACGGGTTGTCCCTATTTCGGCTTCAAAAGTAAAGTTACATAAAACACACATAAAGCTATGATTTCGATAAAACTTGTATTTCATTATAATGCTTGGGCCTTGCCATTATGTACGAAATACAATTTCATTTAAATAACCGCCTCCGAATTGGTTGCAACAGTGGTTCCTTTGAGGTAGTTTTCCATCACTTTATCGCACATTTCGGGCGCTATCTCAACGATAACTTGATGAATGTTGGATTTCAAATGCTCCAACGTTTTGGGGATCTTCCGCGTAGATATGGTCTTTGACATAGCCCCACAAAAAAAGTCGAACGGCATCAAATCGCATGATCTTGGTGGCCAATTGACGTTGCCAAAAAGTGAAATTACGCTTTCTGGAAACTTCTCATACAATAAAACAAAAAATCGGTAGTGTTGTGTGGCTCGTGGCATCGTTTTGTTAAAACCACATGTCGACCAATCCATAATCTCCAATTGAAGCCCACAAAGAAGTCGGTTATAATACGGCCACAGCGCTCTGAATTGAAATTTGGATTATCCAGCACACTTTCACTAACAGAAGCGATGTTTTCGACAGTACGTACATTGTAATGGCGCGCAGGCCTGACCACATTTGTAACGCTTCCAGTTTCTTTTCTTTATAATCTTGCCAATTCCTTGCACACTTTTGTAGTACGTTTTAACTATTTTTACGCGTTCTTCGGTTGTTAAACGATCTACGAGTATATTCGTAAACGGCAAACCTTTCACTAAGTAAATAACACTTTAGATGACAGATATTTTACAGCTGACAGGCTTGCCAGAGAGGCGATTTTAAAAAACTAAATGGATAACGTTTTACGTATACAACGCGAGATACAAATTACTAAGGCTATCCATTGTAAAAATACGATAATAGATTTTCTTTTAAAATATCTTACAAATTTGTCTAAATTTTTTTTTTGTTGGAAAGACAGATTTTATTTAAAAATACTGGCAAATAGTTTTAGAATTTGATGACAATTTGTTCTTTATGGTAACAGTATGCATTTTCTGCACACAAATTTATGAAATACGAGTGTATATCAATTTATGAAAGATAAAAAAGGAAACCCCAAATAAAACCGGTATTCCGATTGTTAGCAGTAACTTGAAAAACGTTTATTTTAAAGTAATATGAGCTCTCTAATGGCAACCTTCGAATCTTAAGGCATATCGTGGGAGGTACACTCAGCGAAATTCAAATAAAGGCATCTGTTTTGTAAATTATAGTATTTAATATTAGGTGCGCAACTAAGTTCCCGCTGTATGCCAATAAATGTCGCCAGCTGCAAGTGCTAGTAGATTCTACCTTCCGATTATCACTTGTTCCGTTTGATGGAACATGGTCTGGCTGACCAACAGTTCCACTCATATGACAACATCAAGGAATAGCTGGATTCGTGGATAGCCTCAAAAGATGAACAGTTTTACCGTGACGGAATTCGAACTTTGCCAGAAAGATGGGAAATGTAGCTAGCGATGGGCAATACTTTCAATGAATCATTTATAAACATGTTTTCATAATTAAGTTGAATTTTTATAAAAAAAAGGCGAGAACTTAGTTGGGCATCTAATAATTATAATCAATATTTTTGTTTTATTACAAATATTTTTGTTTTATTGTAAATAAGATTTATTATAAATAAGATGAAATTTTCGACTGTATACTAAATAACAAATTTAAAATTCCGACAAATTAAAAGTAAACTTTAAAGTAGTTGTAAAACACAATTAAAGATAGTCAGTCTACGGCTGCAATATGATCCAAAAAATTATAATAATGAATTCAGCCTCGAGATTTATTTTTACATAAAAATTGTGATGTATTGAATCAACCATTAATAAATGTAAAACAGGAATTATCAATTCCAAAAGTTTTCCATTGCTGCGTAGACCTAAGTTTGCACCCGTCAGCACAGACTCGACGTGGCAGATTCACCAAATTGTTTACAAACGGGGGGTTCAAGTCCACAGAGGACACGACTACCATTCTTCACCGTGGCGCTGCTGAAAATCATACTTGAAGCAGTTTATGTTCCAAGACTTAACCGTAATTTTATCCAAAAGAGTGATGTAAATTTCTGATTCATTACATTGCGAAGCTTTGCATATGAGAAATCTGTATTCATAGCTAAAGACAGGCCAAAAATATAAAAAACTGCCTTTATAGATCAGCTTTGTGGAAAACTGACTAAGACCAATAATAACACTGGTCTACAAATTTGGGGGAAAAAATTGACTACCGAAACGATGCATGTTTTTATAACTAATCTGGGAGCGCTGAAATCGAATCTGACAACAAAATGGGACTGGCAATACTGTAAAACAGTCAATACTAACACTACAATTTCACAATTATTAATTTGACAGAAGCCACATTCATTCTAAATATTCATAACAGAAGCGTTTAATCATTTAATCAAACTGTTTTTGCTTTGTGTGTTTTGAATACAAAAAGGGATATGTAATATCAGAATCATTAAAATGTGCATATTTACATTATTTTGGTTTTGCTGTCAGAAACTTGAACAAAGCGTGGTCACCTACAATATTTTGCAATAGTTGCAGAACTGTTTTATACAACTGGTCAAATAGCAAGAAGATCTATTTCGATTTTTTAATTCCAGTACTTTGGAGAGAGTCAAGTAAACACCAAACCGATTGTTATTTCTGTTTAACAAAAGTTGCTGGGTTAAATATGAAAAATCGAAAAAATATTACTCACACGAATGTCCTATCAGTTTCCAAGGCAGTTCAACGTCCACCAAATGATCCATTACCAGTCATTCCCAGTGCTACGAGCAGTGAGTCTGACACATCTTTCACCAGCAGTGGTAATGTTAGTGGTATGCAAGAAGGTTTCACCAAATATTGTTGTTTCTTTTGTCTATGGGATAGTCGCGCTACATGTCATCATTACGTCATAACAGAGTGGCCAAAAAGAACTGAGTATCCACCAGTATTCAACAAAATATTTCAAATAAATCATTAGTTCATCCAAATGACGTTCTTCTTCTGCCGCTGCACATAAAATTCGGCCTTCTTAAGAACTTTGTCAAGGCTCTGCACCAAATATGGTGCAGCATTTAAATATTTGTTAGCGGTTTTCCCTAAAATTTCATATGCTAAAATCCAAGAAAGCATATTTGTTGGCCCTCAGATTAAGAAGCTATTGAATGATGGCAATTTTTCACAATGTTTATTGCAGAAAGAATATGCAGCCTGGAAGTCTCTGAAGAGCATCGTGAACAGTTTTCTTGGAAACAATAGGAGTGAAATGTACAGACAAATTGTTACTGAATTATTGAAAAGTTATCACGAATTAGGTGCACGAATGTCACTCAAAATGCATTTTCTTCATTCGCATTTAGATTTTTTTTTCCACAAAACCTAGGTGCAGTTAGCGACGAACAAGGAGAACGTGCTTACCAAAATTTAATGAAAATTGAAAGAAATTATCAAGAAATTTGGGACAAAAGCATGCTGAGAAACTATTGCTGGGCTCTAATATGTGA
>JAHXMU010026263.1:0-20934 GCA_019455685.1 Philornis downsi | reverse complement strand
ATTTGTTCCGAAAGTTTTGAATTTTCTTGAAAAACTCTATCACGAAACATCTTCGAAATCATTCTTGAATGAGTGGTACAGTGCATGGAAAAGTGGTCAAGATGTTGTGGAACATTTTATTCGACTTGTTTGCCCATCAATATCTTCAACCAAAGTTGATATAGATAAAACAGAAGAAATGTAATTTATGAAAAATGGGAAAATACATTGCCACTCGATTTGTTCCGAAAGTTTTGAATTTTCTTCAAAAAGTCAAGATGTGGTGGAACATTTTCCTTGTCTTGGACGCCCACCAATGCCAAAGTTAATATGGAAAAAACAGAAGAAATGCCATTTAAATTTTAGAAATATAGAAAAATTTAGTGCTATTTGATTTTTTCCGAAAAACTCTATTACATAACATTGTCTAAATCTTTGTGGAATGAGTGGTACAGTGCATAGGAAAGAGGTCAGTATGTGGTAGAATGTTTTCATCGCCATAGTCGCCCATTAATATCTTCAACCATAGTTAATATGTATAAAATAGAATAAATGCCGTTTAAATTTAGGGAAAATGGGAAAATGCATTACCACTCGATTTATTTCAAAAGTTCTGAATTTTCTCTAATCACGTAACATTGTTGAAACCATTCCGGCGCCACTTCCATAAAACGCAATCATAATTGCTGACAAGGTTTGGGTTTAGGAGTTTGAAATGCAAACTAATCAATAAATCTCGAGACGGCGCCTTCCAACTAAACCAAAATCGAAGAAATCACCTCAAAAAGATTACAAGTAAGGTAATGTCGATTGTTCCCTTTGATTATAGCAATATAATGCACTGGAAATTTTTTCCAGAAAGTCAAAGGGTAAATAAAGAATATTATCTGTCCGTTACGCGGCATTTGAGAGAGAAAAATTGTCAAAGAAAAACGCAAAATTTGTGAAAATAACACTCAGGAATTATGCACCAATATAAAGCATCTTTATGCAGAGCTATCACTACAAACGAATTTCTGACTAAAATCTTAAGAAATATCATGGAACATTCTCCATATTCCTCTAGTTTGACAAGGACACATTTTTTTTTCTCGTTCCGAAAGTCAAATTCCCACACTGAGGCCGCCGCTTTCAGTCGATAGAAGACGGAAAATGGAATTTGAGGCAAGAACTGAAAATTGAAAAAGATATGAAAAATGTTTTCGCGATTCAATTACTCTTCAATGGCATAAGTGGATTATTTGGAAAGGAAACTATATTGGAGGTAACATTGATCAATCCTTCGTACTTTTTGGATAGAATAAAAACACTTAAACTTAAAGGTGAACAAATCTAGTAGATGAATTTATTGCATTTACATAGAATTTTATCGCATTTATTAATTTAGAATTGTTGTACTTTGAAAGCGATACAATAAATTTGAAAGAAAATAATATTATACGTTTTGTGTTTCATTGATGAATTTTCCTATATTTTTGTTCATAGATTGTACTTTGCTTAATGCGTGCAAACAAAAAACGAAAATGACTTTCTTATGCAACGTTTGCAATCATGATCTATGTGCGGTTTTCTGAAGTTTCTCTTACTGAGAAAATTAAAATGTTGCTCCTGTTAAAATATTAAACATTTCAAAAAGTCAAAATAACTTATAAAATGCAGTCAGTGAACCATAAATCATCTTCACAATTGTGTACTTTTCGTACTTAATGATTAATAACTCTTGCATCTGGAATTAAGTTGTGTCCGTATATGTAGCTGTTACCAAAATCATGCTTTAATTGAGATTTAGCTTGTGACAAATATTCATTTTCTGCCGCAAACAGAAATAATTCACAGACAAATGACCTTGACCGATTGTGTCAAAGTGTATAAATAATAATAATTTATTGTTTGTTATTATTGAGTAATAATTTTTGTCACAATTATTGCAAATGCCAGACAAATTGCTAACAAGATAGCTTAATAATCAACCAAATCAAGAGCAAAGCAAAAAAACGAGCAGTCATGTAATTATCGCAGTAGCAGTAGCATGAAAAGTTCTCGCTTGGCAAAGCGATAATAAATCTTAGCTGGAGGAAAAATAACTGAACAAATGATAGGAATCTAAAACATACACAACAAATTGTGTTACTTAAACGAAACATCATATCAATGACATATGATGGATTTTAAGACTTATTGAATGATTGACTAATCAATGCACAGATTCATAAATTTTACTTGCAAAACACAATCGCTTAAAGTGAGTGAGGGGGCAATAAATTCGCTATACTCATGCTATGGATATGACTTCCGCTCTCTCTATCTCTCTCTCTCTCTCTTTCTGCCTATGAATCTGTCTCTCTATAAATATATTCAAAGGAAAGTTGTAAACCCTCTCTGTTGCATTTACTCTCATTCTCTCTCATTCATTCATTCTCTCTCTCTCTCTCTCTCTGTCATTAAAGCTTTGTGTTCTCTTTCACAACTGGAGAAGGCAAAGATTTTGCACTTCTTTTCGTGTTCGGCACTTTCATGTGTTGCCGAATTTCGAACTTAAAGGAATGCAAGTGGCCTCTCAATTCCTAAGATTTCATATAAAATGTTTGCTCAATTTGGCTTCAAACGCGACCTTTCCCAAAATATGTATAGACGAATGCTGGTAATATTATTTATTTTATCGCAATGCTTACGATTAATAGCAGAACATCACAAATTGCCAGATTCAAAATAAATCTAGAGGTATTTATGAAATGAAAAATTTATATTATAAATAAAAATGTGTAATAGCTTTTGCATTAACTTACTTAATGCTGCTATTTAAACTAAATAGGTAAGCTATTAGACACTACTTTCCTAAACATGTTGATTAGCAAAACCCCCTTTTGGTGGGAATATTCCCTCCAAATTAACTAAAATTTTAAATGTTCTTATTTGTATTTCATTTACAAACTCATAAATTTTCATCCGCTTTTCACATCAAACTATACACATTGGCAATAGAAGAAAGCATCCTCTGTGCACTATTTCATTTTATGCCAATTCGAAATAAGACCTTCACTTCATCATCATAAGTATTTGCGAAAAAGCAACAACGTCGACAACAACAAACCACGGCAGGAGTAGCACTAGTTCAATAATCATCTTCGTCGTTATTCGAATTCAACACAAATAAACTTCGTAACATATGAAATGCAGAACAAAAATATAACAGACAGAACTTTTGGCATAAATACATTCGTGCTTTCGTAATACTACGCACCCGGTCCTCCCATGCTCCACATGAAAGGCCACCATACATTTCGTACAGTTTGCCGTTGTATAACAGTTATAAAGAAAAACACTCATTTCAGAATTTGAGTGATATTTCTGCGCAAAAGCTTTCCGTCTGTTATATGGAAAGCTTTTGATGTCAACATAATGTTGACTTAACATAAAGTAGTCTGTCGTTACATTTAGTAAATCGTAATTCTTTCGAATCTCCATTAAACTACATAAATCAATTCAGTTTCAATAAAGTTATGACAGTACTCAAAAATTGTCCAATTTCGCAATCACATTTTTCAGATTTTCGCCTGGAAATCTTGCCAGCAAACAAGACATACGTAATAGACAACTGAAAATGGAAATAACAGAAAAGGGAAATGAATACTAAACATCCTTTCCACCAAATTTGTGGAAATTTTCTAGTCTTTACGTTTTTAAAAATCCTCTGGAAATTTCAGTTCATAAAATTATGTCGAAAATTTAATAGCATTAAAATTAATAACAGCTTTCAAATTATATGAACCTGTATATAAATCTTATGCAATTGTGAATTAGTCATCTAATTTATTCAACTAATTTAAGTTGTCAATTAAAAAACTATTTATTTGTGTTTTTTTACCTAAAATTAAATCAGCTAAATTTAGTACCGATAAAAAAATTAGTACCGATAAATTCATACAACGGGTTATCCATTTAATCATTTCAGAACTGCCGTTCTGGCAAGACTATCAGCTATTAAATAGCTGTCATCTGAAGTGTTATTTATTTAGTGAAAGGGTTACCATTTACGAATATGGATCGTTTAACAACCAAGCAACGCGTAAGAATAGTTCAAGTGGTGACTTGAATGTGATTCACCCGACCGATTTTGGCTTTATTGCATGAGAGTTTTCCAGAAAGTGTAATTTTACGTTTTGGTGGCGTTAATTGATGACCACCAAGATCATGCGATTTGACGCCGTTACCAGACCATGTTGACGCGGATAATCCCCAAAAATACTGCCCGAAATGTGAGAAAAAGTGAACGAAATATACCTCAAAACGACTTACTGCTGCAGCCAATCAAGAGACGGCCATTTAAATGACAGTATTTCGTACATAATGGCAAGATTCAAGAATTATAATGAAAGAAAAGTTTCATCGAAATCACAGCTTTATGTATGTTTTGTTTAAATTTATATTTGAGACCTGTACAATCAGGTTTACAATCAATCACAAAATGTCCAGCAATTGATTAATAAAACACAAAATTCATGTTATTGATTCAAATTTATTGTATCACCTCCTATATGATACACTTATGTCAACAAATAATTCAGTCATTAAAATACTTTCAAGCACATTTTCCGAAAAACATTCTCTTGTGTCTTTTATAAATAGGAAACCGGTGTCTGGAAATGTTAATTTAGGTTTTGGTTAGGGAAGAAAGTCAGCTGGAATCATATCACATAAACATAGTGGTTGCTCTATGATGTTTCTTAATAAAAATGTTACAGAATCTCTGTAACAAATTCCATAAGTTTTCTTTTCACAAAATTTTCGATGAATTTCGGTATTTATTAACTCTTTGCCAGAAGTGTATGCAAATTCCTTAAGTTTTCTTTCCACAAAATTTCCGACGAATTTAATCTCTCACAAATACTGCTCAAAGTCTTCACAAACGGTCTTAACTTCGTAGTCATCAACATAATTTGACCGACTGCCTCGGTGCTCAACTATGAACGTATAATTTGCAAAACGGTATTTTGTGAACAAATTTATATTTCGTTTATTCTATTCAAGCATCCAAACACACACTTTACAAATTTCTCGATGCACTTAAGCGGTTTTTTGTGCCTTTTCTACAATAATATTGAAGCAAAATATGGCGAAAATTCTCCTTTCATGACTTCATATTCATTACATGATTTAAAAGTAAACTTAACACGTATTATAAATCAAAGTTTGAAATCCTAACTATGGATTAACATAATATAAAAGTCATGTGAGCTAAAGTATTTGAAAAATGTGAATGTGAACTGACTTACACATATTTTCACAAAACGGCCTTTTGTATTAATACAAAAATGTGAATAGAAGCAGAATTTTGATATTCTGAAATTCTCTGTTTAGGAAATGGGACCGCTGAATTTTTCAAAATTAGCTAATTAGTATGTGTGGTAGCCTAAAGGGCGTGGCAGTGCAGTGCAGTTTCATTTAATTGTACTAAACTTAATGCAATTGAATGAAAGGCATAAGTCTAGGAATATGAGGTTAAATAAGGTAATATGTATGGAAGATACCAGAGAGAGAGAGCATGATTATTCCGTTAACTTTTCACACATTGTGCTCAGGCTACGAATTACAGTAAAAAAAACTAAATTTTGCTAAATCAACAAATTTATATGGGACGTACCAGAATGGACATCCTTCTTTATTCTCAGAACTTAGCTCACCAAACGTGCCAAATTTGTTTGAATTCGGTGCAACTGATTGAAAACTATGAAGGCTAGAATATATATTAGATCGAAACTAAGTTCTCGCTGTTTTTTTTTTTTTTATAAAAACTTCAACTTTATTATGAAAACATGTTTGCAAACGATCCATTGAAAGTATTATCCATCACTGACTACTACTTTTATCCATCATTCTGGCAAGGCTCGAATTCCGCCACGGTAAAACTGTTCACCTTCTGGGGGTATGTATGTAGAATATGACGTCAAAAGAAAATCACTATTGTGTCGAGGCGGTATGTTTACCATATAGCTAAGCTTGGCTTATGACGTTTAGGTTATGGCAGAATCACCTAGCACTTACAGCTGGCACCATCTATTGGCAAACAGTGGGAACTTAGTAGTGCAACTAATAGTTAAATCATTCATTTATATGGGAGACACCAGTACATGTCTGTCTGATTAAATTAGGTCAGTGTGACAGTCTGCATGAACTAAGTCCATTATGTCCATTATGATACCATGGAAACTGAAGATATGGATATGTCTAGTTTCCCCCGTTGGACCATCCTGAGCGCATCAAGAAGCTCTTAAGTCAGACAACACCTTTATCGCCCAGATTCTCTAGGTCTCTAAAGAAATAAGAGCCCAGTGTTGATCCCCGTCTGTTCGCCAGTGGGTGGCAATGGCAGAGATTCTGTTTGATTAGATCAGGTTACGTCTTCCAAGCATCACGCGGGTTGTGGTTGATACCAAAATCGCTGATAGAGACTTTATGCTCGAATGTGCAGTTGCATTACAACCGGGTGCTACAGACCCATAGAGTAGCAGAGGTGGTAAGATAGGCCTCACCTCCGCCAATGGGGATTATGTTCCATACTAGCATAATCTATTTGGTATCTCTCGGCTGCGAAGTAAGGGTTGACAATTGCGGTAGTACCAAATGTAATATGCTTAGTGTGTTGCACACCGTGGATAAGGTATTCATGGCGAGACTAACGTAAAACCCTCGTGGACTTCTGCATGTCTTCCAATCACACAGTGTCCCGTCATGAGGGATACAAGTAATAAGGCGTTGGATCTTGATGGCGGCATCAGTTTGTGTGAACGCTTTAGATCTAGACCTCGGACAGACGCCCATTTACCATTTGCTGCTAAATATGCCCCATCTCGCAGTAGGAGCTTACAAGTGGCTAGAAGCGTGTCCAAGGACTCCAACTCGGCTGGAGTTTGTTAGGTTGTTCTTAGTCTTGTCAGCTCGTCTGCTCTGCAGTTTCCTGGTATGTCTTTGTGGCTCGGCACCCACATAAGGTGAATGTTGAAATGCTGAGCCATCTCGTTGACGGAGAATTGCAATGCAATGTAATGCATGAAAATTTTGACTACTGCTGTCTGGTATTTTGAAATTATAAAGAAATGATTGATTTTTGAAGGGAGGTACTAGAAGAGAATTGACAATGTTCTCCATTTTAGTTGTTATTTTTAGAAATGCTCAATGCGTTCCAAATTTTACCAAATTAAGTGCAACTGCACAAAAGATATGAACCCAAGAATATGTGAGCTAACTCATATGTTTGGAATATGCCAGAAGTGGTGTGAAAAATCGGACGATTTTTTTTTAATTTATAAAAAATCCTGAAACAATTTAGTGAATCAAAATATTAGTTATTGCGGGTTAGGGATGACGAATCATAAGGAGCCAATTGAATGTCGAAAAATCAGTCAATTTTTATGGAAGGTACCAAAAGAGGTAAGCCGACATAGCCCTTTTAGAACCAGAGACTATAGTCTGATAAAATATTAAGCCGAGCTAAGTTTTAAAAAGTTCCACAAAGATTTATGATATGGGTCTACCCGTAGGCCAAATGGAAGGGTGTCACTCAATCTACCTAAACAGTCAGCTCGGTGGCCTCGTTTAAAAGCTGCTACCCAACATTTTACAGTCGTAAGCGAAGGAACAGACTCTCCTAGAGTAGAATTTAGATCGGCTTTTGCACTGAGACCTTTCAAATAGAAATATTGAATGGTGATCAATTTTTTCCATGTTTAGGAATTCACTGAGATCTTTTACTTTTGATGGCTCAAATAAGCTCGGCCTAAACTCGGCTTTTCATAATTCGAAAAGCAGAAAATTTGACATTTTTTGTATTAACTACGGACGTTTAACTGACCCTAAATCCCATTTTGATAACTGCAATTGTGGCGGTGTCTTATGCGCAATATTCATTAGGGTATGATGTAACTCGTATGCTTTCAATTTTAAAAAGCAATGCAATGAATAAAAATATTAATTATTGCGGGTTAAGGATGACGAGTTATAAAGAAGAAATTGAATTTTCAAGAATCGGTCGATTTGTATGGAAGGTGCCAAAAGAGGTAGGCCGAAATATCCCATTTACAACCAGCGACTACAGTCTGATAAAATATTAAGCTGTGCTTAGTTTGTAAAAAGTTCCACAAAGATTTATGGCAGTTATTGGATCTATCAGTCGGCCAAATGAGCGGGTATCGCCTAATCTATCTAAACAGTCATGCAGTGCATTTGGTCAAAAGGTGTTTGGTACTTTCATGACATATCAAATGTATTCGTATATAAAGATTTATTCCTCCGACAAAGGTATAACATCAATTACAGCACCTGAGTGAAGTCCTAAAATTACTTATTTGTAGATTCAATTTAAACCTAACCTCATAATAAATAACTAATGCGAACCGATTTGAAAATGTGTACACATTAATAGTCCCAAAACTAAGGTTTCGTCAAAATGTTCAACAATATTTAATTCCACACACAAACAACAGACAATGCATGTGATGCATGCAACTTGATGAGGCTTCACTTATAATTATTTGCTATTAAACTATGACCGACCAAAAGTTGATAGAATCACCATGGAATTGGTAAATTCAACATGGTAGAAGTTTAAAAATCTAAGCAATTCTATCGCTTTGGCCACTAAATTAAACTTTAATTTGTTAAGCATTAAATACAATTTTTCAAATATTCCTACCGACTGAATTGTGTTATCTATAACGAATGAAAATATATAATATCGGCGATAATTAATCAGATGCGGGAAAGCGATGTGTATTGCAATGGGTAAAACAATGCTTAAACTAATTGAAGATAATGCGTTCAATTACCAGCTGAAATAATCCCGAGGAGTTATGTGGTTATTGGCTTTAATTACAGTTCTAGCTGATATCACATACATACATACATATATTATGTATCATATTTGTATGAAATTTGCGCAAGCATATGTATTAATTTATCTTGAATTTGTAGAGTCATTGGTCTGTGCGCCAACGATATTAGAGGTCATAACCTTTCACAAGATGTCAATAAGTTAATAATTGGCAAACGATGCTGGAAAGATGATTTTTTGGCCAATTAAATCGTAATGAGTTAATCGATAATAAGTTAAACTGACAATACGATAAAGATAAATTTAGAAACAATTATACGCCCATTCATTTTTACACTTAACTCATTAAAACACAAATAGAAAGACATAGGATTGTCTTTTTTAAACAATTAAACTTAATGAAGTATCCCTGTAACTTGGAAACGTCTGAATACAAGGAATCTCAATCCAACAGATAGATGCTTTTGACGAATGGAAGATATCCAATAAGTGCGATGGGAAAAATCAGTATAAAAATGAGGGATAAATTGAGTTTACATAAAAGAAACTGCTGCGCAAATTTCAGTCAGGTGAACTGACTTGCACACACCTTCATCCAGCGTTGAGGAAAAATTTGCAAGTCGGCTTATTTACGGCTGAAATTTCTTAAGGTAAGAGGCCATGCAGACCATATTTATTTATAGAATTGAGTTTAACAGACGGCTGATATTTGTCAAATCATATAGAATTTTATACAATAGAATGAAGAATATAAATCTAAGAAAATTTGGCTTAAATTACACAACTTATACGGAAGATTACAGAAGGAGTATATTTGGTGTGGGGGCGAATAAAATAATTATCCAAAATTAGATTTTTATAAAATTTATTATTGACTTCGGGGGTATATTTTATCTTCGGGTTAGCGTCTTGACGTCTTGATTACAAGTCACGTATTCTTCATATTTCAATCTCCGTTCGTTTCTTCGTTATATTTCCTCCTCTTCATTCCGCAGAAATCACTAGTCGTAACCTTCAGTCTCATTGCATATATACATGAGCTTGGGTTATGACGTTTAGGTTATGGGAGAATCTACTAGCACTTACAGCTGGCGCCTTCTATTGGCAAAAGGTGGGAACTTATTAGTGACCTAATAGTTAAATCATTCATTTATATAGGAGACACCAGTAGGTGTCTATATGATTAGATTAGGTTAAGTCTTCCAATAATCACGGAGGTTGTGGTTGATACCAAAATCGCTGGTAGAGACTTTATGCTCGAATGTGCAGTTGCATTACAACCGGGGCTACACACCCATAGAGTAGCAGAGGTGGTAAGATAGGCCTCACCTTCGTTTCTTCGGTATAATTCTTAGGGTTGCACTTAAGGTTAACAATTCAGTTAAATACTTATTACTATTAGGGTGCCCAGCTAGACAGAGTATGAGACCGCGGTTTATTTTCATTCTCAGACAATGCTATATTACAGCATTGTTCTGTTTCTGTTTTACAGAATATTGCTTAATTGAATAAGAAATACAAACATAAGAATATATGGATTAAACCCATGCCAGAACGGACGTAATTACTTATCGATTTTTTTTTAAATTTTACCAAACATTGTGGGAAGATACTCCAAGTAAAATTTGTGGGTTCCTACTATTTGCTGTTCAAAATGTATGGGGGATCTTTTACCCAGAGCTGTGAACAAGACGTATCCATTTCAACAGCATTTGGTTGCAGCAAGATGGAACAACTACGTCTATAGCTAAACCGGTTATTGTGGAACTTTCCAAACGAAAATTCCCTAACAAATTAATCTACAGAAACTCCACTTTCCGTTGGCCCCCAAGGTTGTCCGACTTGACTGCATCAGACTTTTTTTTTATGGGGTTTGATATAACAGGTGTACAAATTAAAACCAAGGAATTTGACTGAATTGAAGCAGTCAACTAAACCAATAATTGAGGCAATCCAGATTTCAACCCTGAAATGAATAATTTCCTAATCAAGTATCGCATGTGAGTGAATGATCATGAAGGTTATTTACGGTCTATAAACTTCAAATCCAATCAGTTATACAACACATAAGGCTACGATTTCAATGAAACTTCTATTTCGTTATAATGCCTGGACATTGCTATTGTGTACGAAATACAATGTCAAATAATGACCGCCTATAGAATGGTTGCGGCAGTGATGATATCTCAGTAACTAGCCAAATGTTGGCTTTCAAATGCTTCGACAATTGTTGAATGAATTTCAACACTAAAAGTAATCACATTGAGAGATGTAGCCTCTGATGTAGCAACAAAAAAAAATTCTAACGGCATCAAATCGCATGATCTTAGTAGCCAATAGAATTACGCTTTCTGGAAACTTCTTTTGCTATAAAGCCATAATCGGTCGTGTTGTGTGGCTTGTTGCACTGTCTTGTTTAAACCACATATCGCCCAGTTCTTAATCTTTAATTCCAATCCAAAACAAGGTCGGTTATCACACTGCCTTAGTGCTGTAAGTTAAGGTTCAAGTTATCAGCCAGGCTTTCACTAACCAAAGTGATATTTTCGGCAGTGCGAACATTGTGATGAGGCATAGGTCTGCCCATATCTTTAACGCTTTTAGTTTCATCAAATTTCTTTATGATTTCGCCAATTTCTTGCATAGTAGATCGATTATGACGATCATAATCATCTCGTTATGCACAAAATGTGTCCGCGTTTGAATCACCACTTCCGTAGAAAGCTTCAACCATTTTTATGCGTTTTTTCCAGTTAAGCAATTCTTTTTCGTAAATGGCAAACCTATCTTGAAATAACTGACACTGTAGTTTTTAGGTATTTAACAGTTGACAGCCTTGCCAGACCGCTAAATGGATAACCCTGTATATAATAAAATTACATTTTCTATACGAGGAAATGAAGTACAATAATTCAAAGAAAAAAGTCATTTGAATTTCTTATTGTAGCGCAATTAGTGTGTCACTCTGTACTTTACAACAGAATTGTTTGCCTTATTATTCATCCAAACCGATAATACAGTTTTTATACCCGGAGAAAGTACGATCCACTTTCTAAAGCAAAATTCTTGATTAAGAATATTTAATATATTACAAGATCCGAATTATGTTCTAATATTTCTGAAACAATTTTATTTGTAAAGTCATAGAAATAACAAGAGTTATATTCATACTCAAACAAAATGCGTGCATGAAAATTGCTTTATCGATTTAAACATTCTTGAGCGAAACTAACTCGCCTAAATTATTATAAAAATTTAAAATAATTTGAAAACTACATTCCTGAATGCATTTCACGTTTGACACAATGAATAGAAAATCGTGTGTTGTTTTTTTTTATAAAATTTCTCAAAATGTATTTAGCTTTTTTACGATACTTTCATAAACTTGAATTAATCCTCCCCGATGCCCAAAAAATTATTATAAAAACTTAAAATAAAGGGTTATTTGAACGCCACATTCTTTAGCGGGATTCAGGTTTGACATGTTGTGTGGAAAACCTTGCGTTTTTTTTTAATAAAATTTCTCAAAAATTATTGGACTTTTCTCTCATAAATTTAAACATTGAATTAATCTCGCTCGATGAGCAAGTTAACGTTCGATCTACAATATATTTTCTCTGGATAATCATGGTTCAATCACATTAGCTAAATAACAATGGCGTATACGCGATATTTATTACCATGCAATATTATGCATACGTCTCCGTGCACACTCACATATTCGTTCGTAATTATTCACATACATACGAGCATTTAGCATATTCCAAAATTAGCCATGGTTGGCTTTTCTCAGTTATATCCTTTTCCCTTAATAGTTTACTAAGGCAAAAGCAACAGTAACTGTAGAAAAATTCTATAGTATTGTTTTTATTAATTTGTTGTTTCCTCTCCAGTCCGGAGTCCCAACTGAAACTAAATGTTCTACATGCATATGTGTGTACATACACTTCCACATGTATGTATGTATAACTATGACTGTAAACAAAACAAACAAACTCAAAGTTGAAAATTTATGCCATTTTGTGTTGTCCTTTTTATGGAATGTATAAATTAAATGATTTTTTTTTATTGTATT
Organism: Philornis downsi; assembly: GCA_019455685.1. Lineage (NCBI taxonomy): Eukaryota > Metazoa > Arthropoda > Insecta > Diptera > Muscidae > Philornis > Philornis downsi. The sequence continues at coordinate 8,053 of JAHXMU010026263.1, read as the reverse complement.
ATTTGACTAGTTACAGAGAGAGAGTGCAGAGTTACAATAAACGTAACTATTTTTTAAGGTAGCAGTGGCCGGATGGCCGTTTAACTTGTCCATGTGTACGGGTGTATATGTGTGTGCGCGTATGTGTTTGAAGCTATACAACACAATCATGGCTCATGGTAGTCGAAGTACCTGCTACTGCTACAACATTCTTGTCAATTTAATATTTCGAGGGACCCCGGGTACTGAGCATAGGACCTCTAAAAATGAAAAGTACATATGCCGTTGATGATGTCGTTGTATGTTTAACTTTTTTCCGTAGATACCTTCTCGAAGTTCGTTTATTTATATGTTGTTCTTTGGGGTTTCTGTTTGTGTTTTCTGTGTGAGCTAGTACGACCAGCATATGTGTGTGCTTTTTTTACAATATTTTGTGTTGTTTTATTTTATTTTATTTAATTTTTTGTTTTTTTTTTTTGTTTTCGCTTTCTCCTCAAGTTGTGTTTTTGTTTATATTTGTTAAAGGCAAAAAAAAAGAAAAATACTAAAAATAACAAAAATTATAATGTCACTCATTCCATTGGCGTAAGTGTTGTTGAGGATTTCTCCTTAATATACTCCCACTGAATTAACAATGTTGGTTTATTTATTTTAGACGTAAAAAGCAAACTTGAAATACCAGTTAACTCGGCTTGGCCGAATCTTTTACTACCCTCTTCTTTCAACTACGTGGGCTGTCTTGAATAAATATTTTCAATTAGTGAACAGTCAGATCTATATGTGGGTTATATGATGGCCACTTACATATGACTGGTAAAATGCATTACATTTGAAAAACTGTAAACTAATTGAAAAGAAGTAGGGTGCATAGAAATTACAGACTTAAAAAATAAATGTACTCGTATGTGCGTTTTGTAAGTAGCAACCGGTTCAATACATCGTTTTTGACAAAACTCTTATAAATTGATTCATTGTGTAAAACAAGCTATCTTGGTAAGGAAATGTAAAGTAATGCTGAACTAAGCGTGACAAGAATTTGTCAAATTTTTCACAATACATAAAAAAAAACAAGTAAATAAAAATTATCATAAATTGTGCAATTGGTAGACAATGTTTATTTTTGGAGCCGGCTCCTTTCTTTCAGTTTTAAACCCATTTTCAAATGCACATGTTAGCATATAAAGGATGTCCCAACAAGAATGCAAAACTTAAATTTGACGCCATTCGAAGTGTCATTGTTTGAAATTTGAACAATTGTTATTGTTTGCTACTAGAAGGTACGAGGTTAGCAAAAAATGGAGCGCTACACGAATGAATAACACATTCTCATTGTGAAATTGTTTTACCAAAATGGTGAAAGTTTTGCGGCTACAGTTTGCAAATTGCGATCAATTTGGGGTCACAATAATGCTCCAAAAGAGTCAACTGTAAAGAGATTAGTGGATAAATTTGCCAAAACTGGGTTTGTTAGTGATATAAAGACAACAACGCGCCTTCGAACTGGTCGATCGACCGAAAATGTCGCAGCTGTACGTGATGATGTCGCTCAAACTCCATCCACCTCATTTCGACACCGAGCTCAGCAAATTGGTGTCTCCAAATCCACTATGCAGCGAATTTTGACGAAAGATTTGCATCTTCATGCATACAAAGTTCAATTGACTCAGGAACTGAAGCCAGCTGACCATGGACAGCGAAGGGAGTTTGTTAATTGGGTGTTGGAGAGACAACATGAAAATGCTGATTTTGCCGATAAAATCAACCTTAGTGATGAGGCCCATTCCCTTCTTGATGGCTTCATCAATTGGTAGAATTATCGCATTTTGGGGTGTGGAAAATCCTCGAGTGATTCACGAGAAGCAAATGCATCCTCAACGTGTCACTGTGTGGTGTGGATTTTAGGCTGGAGGAATTATTGGACCTTTTTTTTATGAAAATGAGGCATGTCAAGCACAAACAGTCAATGGTGTTCAGTGTCGTGAAATGATAACCAGTGTTTTCGTGCCTAGAGTTAAAGAAATGCATATGGAGGGCATGTGGTTTCAACAAGACGGCGCCACATGTTATGCAGCCAGAGAAACAATTCAATTTTCTGAGCCTATATTGGCCAGCCCCAGATCAAGATAAGTTGTTACCAATTTCCGGTTTTTGCTTTTGCAAATCATAATTGAAAAAAAAAATATGAACTAAAACAAAAGACAAAATAGTAGCTAATTTAAGATCCATCATACAAAGAAATAATTTACAAAGCAAGATGGAATGCAAAATGTAGGTAAATATAACATTTTATTGATAAAAAGTCCATTTATTCGACTAATATAAAGATGGGCAAAAACAAAAAAAAAAAAAAAAAAAATAGTAACTTAAAATATAAATTTAAAGAAAAACATTTTTTATGGTTGTTCTTTGAAAGCACTTTGCTTTGGAGATGGCTTTATCTGCAGACAAAATGTTTTGGAAATCATCATTCAATAATTCAGGTTTCATTTTTTGTTTAAAAAAACATAATTTTAGCAGTCTCTTTTAATTTACATTAACTGAGTTACACATAATTGCACGCCTTGGCAACTTCAATTGGCCATCAAAATCATGCGATTTGATGCTGTTAGGCTGCATCAAAGACCCTGTTTAAATGAATAATTCCCATATATGCTGTCCGAAATGTGTACAAAGGTGGTCCAAAACTACCGCAAATTATCCAGTTCCGCTACCAAACCAGAGGCGGTCATTCAAATGACACCGTATTTCATAATGGCAAAGCAAAGTCATTATAATGAAATAACATTTTCAACGAAATTGTAGCTTTATGTGTGTTCTATTTATTTATTTATTTATTTTATTTATTAAGCTTGCAATTTAAAGCCCTCCGGCTAATTATGAGTGAATTACAATATGCAACAATTCATCTATTAGAGTTTATCTGCTCAATAATACGTAATAAAAATTAAATATAAAATTTATAAAAATACAATATGATTTTAAAGAAGGTATGATTATTAAAGACAAAAAGAAATATGGAAAAAAAACTAATTTAGCAATTAATCGGCACATAATTTGGAAATATAAGATAATCTGTATGTAATAAAGGCTGCTCTCAATTTAATCAAGGACAAAATTTTACAGGAAATTCTGAAAGTGTTGTAGAAAGTGCCTTTTGTAAGAATCAAGACATAATTCAAAACATTTTAAATGGATTGGAATGGAAGTGTAAATTCATGCCACTCTTACTACAAAACCACAACCCATGAATGTTGTTATTTTAGCAAAAAGAAGCTGTTTATTACGAGTAGAGTGTGAAAAATTGAACGAATTAAAAAGAAATTGAGGACTACAAAGTCGGCTTTAATTTTGGAACCGAGAAATGGATAAGTCGGTACGTCTGTAGGGGAAAGATCGGTGTGTATGTTCGGAAATTAAACAAAGATTGGTCCCCTCCCTAATATTCTAGAAATGTTCTGTGTTTCTCAGCAATTAAGTCCTTTCCCTAAGTCCCTCAAAGAAAAAAAAAAATGAATTTAAAAGAATTCACTCTATTAGAGTTTTTGAACAAAAAATAGCATTCAAAGGAATGAATTTATTCTTTCCAACCGTTATCCAACCTTATCTGTGACTTGCAAAGCAGTTCAGTACAAAGTTATTTTATTATTTATTTATTTCTAATATTCGTTTTATTTTATTTCTAATATTCTAGAAAAGTTTTGGGTTTCTCAGCAATTATTTGTGAACTCAGTCCTTTCCCTAAGTACCCTCAAAGAAAAAAATGCATTTAAAATAATTCACTCTGTTAGAGTTTTTGAATAAGAAACAGCTATCAAAGGAAGGAATTTTATTCCTTCCGACCGTTATGAAACTTTATAAGTGGCTTGCAAAGCAGTTCAATATAAAGTTATTTTCATGGAATTTTTATAAAATTAAATTAAATTAAAAATGTTAACATTTGATAAACCTGCAGCATTCATATTGGGGTGAATATTAAAAATATGCATCAATTGTTAGAAATTGCAACTTAACCGCATAAAAGTAATTTTTTTTGCGCTGTTAGTATGAAGATGCTGATACAAACAATTGACAATTTTCTCATAAAAAATCAAGTTTTCCAAATAAATATACACATATTTCAACAAATTTTATACTCTAGACATGACACTATAAAATATTATTGTCCGAATAGTAGAAAACTGAATTTCCAACAAATACTTTTCTTAGTAGAAGGCTTAAAACGGATTTAAAATACCGAGTGCATTTCAAACAAATGTATTTCGTTAATTTTCAAATCGGCAACTGTCATAAATTTTTGAGAAACTTATTAAAGCTTCGCATATCTTAATATTGGGTGATTTTTTAATGGTAGTTTTTTTTCTAAATCGAATAAAACACTCAAATTTGCATCATGTACTAAAATTTGTTATTGGAATTAATAAATTGGTCTTTGCCATTTAATTTTTAAAGATAATTTTATGTAAATGTTGTCCGCGGCTCCGTCTCAAAATGTCCATTCGAAAGGTCCAATTTGTCGTCACTTTTTCGAGCATTTCGTACTGTATTCCACGAATAACGCGTGTTATGTTATCCCGTAAGGCTTCCGTAGTGCTCGGCTTGTCCACATAGCATAACGACTTGATATAACCCCACAAGAAATAATCAAGAGGCGTTAAATCTCAAGATCTTGGGGGCCAACTCACAGGGCCAAATCGAGAGATAAGTTGCTCACCAAATTCATCCCTCAACATATCCAATGTTTCACGAGCAGTGTGGTATGTTGTACCGTCCTGACGAATCTCTATGCCAACCAAGTTCAACTCAGCCAATTGGGAAAAAATAGAAAAATCGCAAATCATGGCTCGATATCGTTCGCCGTTGACGGTAACGTTTCTTCCACGGTCATCTTTGAAGAAAAATGAACCGATGATGCCACCAGCCCATAAACCACACCAGACTGCCATTTTTTCGGGATGATAATTCATGTATGACATGTGGCTGTTCATCACTCCAGATGCGATAGTTTTGCTTGTTTACGTATCCGTTCAGCATGAAATCTGCCTCATCTCTTAACACAGTTTTTCGATAAAGCAGAGGATTTTCATTGAGCTTTTGTTAGGTCCATTCACCAAAAATTAGACATTGTGGTAGGTCATTCGGCTTCAATTCTTGCGTGAGTTGAATTTTATAGGCTTTTAAACCCAAATCGACATGTAAAATGTTCCTTGTGGTTGAGTAACACATGCTCAATCGCTGAGAATGGGGACGAGTTGACATTTCATGATCGCCATTAACACTGGCCGCTACGGCTGCAATATTTTCTTCGGTACGCACTCTACACATGCGAGCCGATGGTTTTATTTCCGACAAAGTAAATTTGGTGCAAAATTTGGAGATTACATCACGAATTGTTGCTGCAGCAGGTCGATTATGGCGACCATAAAATGGTCGTATGAAATGATGCACATTTGTCACAGAGCACGAATTTTGATAATAAATTTGGACGATTTGCAATCGTTGCTCGTTTGTTAGTCTTTCCATGATGAAATGACAGAGTAGTCGTATACTGTACACTTTTCACTTTGATAGATGACGTTTGGATGACGTTTAGTTAGTCTTTCCATGATGAAATGGCAGAGTGTACTGTACATTTTTCACTTTGACAGATGGCGTTTGGACACCATAACCAACCAGTGCTGCCAACATAAAAATCTTAAATCTTTAAAAATCACTCTTCTTGGACCTTTAGAATTATACCACACAGCAATGTGCAGTAAATATATTGTTTTAAAATCGCCTGGCTGTCAAGTCTGTCAACTGTTAAAGACCTGTCATCTGAAGTTTTTTTTATTTTGTGAAAGGTTTGCCATTTACGAAAATGGATCGGTTTGAAAACCGAAGAACTCATGATTCAAAACAGGACTTTCAATCGGTCAAACTGTTGTTGAACCAAGAAGCTCATTTCTCACCTGGTGGTTATGTTAACAAGCAATATTGTTGCATATGGGGCACGGGAATCCAAAGTTAATGATTGTAGAAAATTACCTGCAGAGCGTCCGTTACAGAGAAGAAAATCTTTTAAACCATTACTGGCAAGCCTGTTCCTTTGGTCCGTTTTCTTTACAAACAGGTGTGAGGTGTGTTCAAAAAATAAGGCAAATTTTCTTTTTTCTGAAAAAATATTTGTGAGTACTTCCCAGAAAATCCATATTGGTTCCTTGAAGGCGAATATTTTCCAAATAATTCGGTGAAAATACAAATAAAGCTGACAATAACAAATTTTATTACTGCCAAGTTCGTTCATTTGGTCCGTTTTCTTTACAAACAAACTTCATTTTTCGGCTGGCTTCAGCTGTGGTTTTTCCTTTTCGGAAATAATACAACAAAATATGCCTAATATGCAATTTTGCGCCCATTTTTTTAACGATATAACCTCTTTAGAACTAGAACTCAAGTAAACAATAGTAAACAGTTTAGAAAATGGGTGGGAGGAAGTTATGGTAGTGTTTGAAGACATTCTACGCCATGAGAAGTGACGAATAGTGAACTAACGATTTAACTGAACGAACTTTCCGAACAATCCAATACAATAAATTAGTAATTAAAAAGACTTGAAATAAGCAACAGTAATAGTAGAGGTGGCTAAATGTGTCTCATTGAGGTGGCCAGGTCTTTTCAAATTCTTCAAATAAATAAAATTTTTGAGATTAGTTGGCTCTCTATGGAAAGTAAGTAAATATTAGGTTTGCTATCTTTTTCTCATATTTATAGACGAAATTATATAATTTTGATTCGGAAGCTAAAAATTGTTTTCGCGTTTGTTTTGGTTTCAGTGACGCTTTCTTTTAAATGCAGGGTGGGCCATGGGTGTTGGCGGTTTAAATATTCAATTTCTCGGTAAAACGCGGCACGGGGTGGCGGGGGGATATGTTGTTCGCTGCGCCGCTTCCTGGAAATTTAGTCGCCATGGAGCCGTACAGGGGAGTGCAGCGTGCATTTTGTGTCCGAGCGCATTACGAAAACAATAAATCAGTGATCACTGCACGACGTTTGTATCGGCATGAACACGGTTTACACGATTTAAGTGAAGTTCCAAGCGCCAATGTGATACGAAAATGAATCAGAATGTTCGAAACAGCAGGCTCAACAGTACCAATTACGGTTCGTGGTCGCCCAGTTTCTGCAATATCAGCCGACATTGCGGAGCGTGTTCGTGTTTCAGTTCAGCGAAATTCGCAACAGTCAACACGTAAGAGAAGTCTGTCTTTGGATGTCAAAAGAACAACTTTACGACGAATTTTGAAACGTGATTTGCATTTGAAGGCTTATAAGATTCAGATAGTCCAAGAATTAAAACCCGATGATGCCAATAACCGACTTAACTTTGTCAATTTGATGCTAGAGCGGTTTAACAATTTCAACAACGTGATTTTTAGTGATGAGGCCAATTTTCACCTTAATGGCCATGTGAACAAGCAAAATTGTCGGTTCTGGTCCGAGATTAATCCCCGACGCTTGTATGAACGTCCACTTCACAGCCCTAAGCTTGTCGTGAGGGCTGGGATAACGTCAACCGGTATTATTGGACCATACTTTTTTGAGGACGAAAGAGGGCATGCGATGACGGTTAGAGCGAACAATTATTGCAACATGATAGCAGAAATTTTGGTGCCAGCTTTGCAAGAACTTCAAGGCAATACCTCGAGGATGTGGTTTCAACAGGATGGGGCCTCATGTCATACGGCTAGGGTATCCATAGAGCTGCTGAAAAATGTTTTTCCTGGAAAACTCATTTCGAAAGGGGGGATATTGAGTGGCCCCCACGTAGCCCCGATCTCTCTCCATGAGATTATTTTCTATTGGGCTACCTCAAATCGGAAGTCTACGAGAATAATCCGACCAATTTAGAGCAGTTGAAGAGGAACATTATTCAGGAAAGTAACAAAATACCGAGAACAACTTTTCAACGAGTTTTCCAAAATTTGCGACTTCGGTTCCAAGAGTGTCAAGCAGCCGAGGGAAGCCATTTGGACAACATTATTTTTAAGTCTTAAAAATTCCCATGCTTCTACTTTTTAAAAATACAAATATATTT
>JAHXMU010026261.1:0-14889 GCA_019455685.1 Philornis downsi | reverse complement strand
CTTGTGGGGACATTTGAAGTCAAAGGTTTACGTTAACAAGCCAAGGAACGTAGAAGAGCTCAAGGACAACATTCGTGAAGAAATAGCCGCTATTCCGGCCGAAATGTTGGCGAAAACGATGGAAAATGCTGCAAAAAGGGCACAATACGCCATCAACGCCAGAGGCGGCCATTTGGGAGATATCATATTCAAAAATTGATGTAAACAAATCTACTTGGAACAAATTAAATGAATAAGATTGCCAACCGCCAAATTTTTATTTTTTTCTTTGATTTTTTTTAAAAAACATGGGTCCGTCGAATATGGGCAACCCTGTACTGCTGTACTTACTGCTACTACGCTTACTTCTTACTGGTTACCGCTTACTTTGCCGCTTACTACTTACTTTATTGTTTACTGCTTACTTTACTGCTTACCGCTTACCGCTTACCCCGCTTATCGCTTATTGCTTACTGCTCACTGCTTACCGCTTACAGCGTACCGCTTACTTTACTGCTTACCGCTTACTGCTACAGCTTACATTTCAAGTAGTCGAGTAATCTCAAACTGCGACGTTCGGAATTGTCGTTAAATTGAAGGTCCCGTTGAGTGAGTCGAAAAAGAGAATGTGCCTAAGCTCACTGAATGTGAGAAGCTCTGCCATATCTCATTCGTGGGATGCAGGGGAATTTGTTTTTATACACATAAAAGGAAAAATAGTGATATTTAAAGGACTGCAACCCAAAAACACCAATGATCGAAACGACACAAAATTTTGACAGACGTTGTTTAAATACAGGGTGGCGTACCCACTGCACTACAATAAGAAATTCAAATAAATTTTGTTTAATCAATACATTTCATTTTTTTTTTTTTATTTTATTGTATAGAAAATTCAATTTTATTTTATATAACTAATTGGATTTAAAGATTATAGACCTTAATTAACCTTCATGCTCATTCACGCATTAGAATGCGATACCTAATCGGTTCGCTGCAAATAATCTTATACTTAATATTTAATGCCGCAAAACCTCATGACTTGTCTGTAGGTGAAAACAAAATTAGATTACTCTCGATATTTACTTTAGAATTTAGAAATTAAAACAGTCCATCTAATATCTATAATTTATTCATTTTTTATTTTATGGTTAGCAATTCTTTCTAAATTAAATTCATTTAATACATTTAAGTTAATAGTTTTAACAGTTATTGCCAATTGAATAAATTTTCAATAATTTCTTTCTGATATTACTGTTATTTAATAAGTTTAATGGCATCTGATTCCTGACTAATTATTGACAGAGTTACTGCTAGCGAATTTTTGCCGCAATCATTACGAAATAGTGGGATGTTGTAACGTCCTTGCGCTTTTCTCCTGGTATTCTGTGGATGATCGATGCTTTCCAGTAAGTTGGTGTAGTTGGTGGTGATTTTTTTATGCTGAGTATTTTTAGAAGTCAGCAGAGATTATTACAGTTTCGCATATTTAGTTAAGTGTTGTTGTTATAATAGCTTGATTAATACTATTAATGACTTCATTTTAGAAGTTGTCTTCAGAAGTATGCATTGCATTCTACGTATTTATTACAGCTCGCTCAGAATGTATACTGCTAGTTTTTAATAAAGTAGTTTAAGACGCTTATTCTGAATTTGACGGCAAGTTGTTGCTCTTCCCCAAGGAGCCTTAAATATGTATGACTCAAAATGATAATGATATTTAAGACACGGCATATTGCGGGATCACACCAATTATTGTTGTAATGCCCTGCTTCAATTTAGTAAAATTCCTTAGTTTCATTTTGTAAACCTTTTGCTTGACATAACTCCACTGCAGTTAGGTCAGGCGACCTTGGGGTTCAGTAGAAAATGGATATTAATTTGCTTGGGAATTTTCGTTGGAGCTCTGCCCACCTGCAAGCTCCTACTGCGAGGTATAGCATTTTAAGTTGCGAATGATAGGTGGGGGTCTGTCCGAGGCTGTAATCAATTCAGACAGATGTGGCCTCGCCTAGATCTGAAGCGTTCACACCATTGCTGTCGCTATGAAGACCCGACATCTCATTGCTTATATCCGTCATAACGGGACACTGTCTGATTAGAAGACATGCAGTGAGATCGAGCGTTGCGACTAGTGACTTCTGCAGGAGCTGTGGTGATGAAGAGGAGGGGGAGTCAATAGAACATGTTCTCTGCAATTGCCCCGCCCAGTCGAACAGTCGAGGGAGGATCAACACTGGGCTCTTATTATTTCTTTAGGGACCTAGGAAATCTGGATGATATATAGGTAGATATTCGCCAGAATTATGTATGTCGTAGTCACTCAAAATCTATGTCACTTCACTAAAATGGTATCACGTAAGTCACTTTTCGACAGAAATGCGACCCTGTTGAAAATCTATTACAAATAATGGTATTATGTATGTCGTATTCGACTCCAAAATTTGGCAGAAACAGTCGTTATATATTTTCTTGGTGACAGGTCAGAAAAAAAGGAAGAAAGCAAAATAATCAAAAGATTCAAACGGAAAATGGATAATAAAAAGTAAGTTTGGCTTCAAACTTTTAACATGTACTTCAGCTAACATGCCTGTTAAAAGTTAAAGTTAAAAGTTACAACACCAAAACAATTTGCAACCCTTGTCCAATTTATGGAACAAAATCCAGACTTGGCTAATGGATTTCATAAAAATACCGAAAAGTCGACTTTAAAACAACAATGGGGCGTTATCAAAACTAAAACTAACTAAACGAGCGATTTCTCAATTGTCTTCTAAAATTTCTAAGTTCTCTTACACTGTGTTCATCTTCATCCTCATCAGAAGATGAGATTATAGCCAAACTTATCATTTTTCGTTGTTTGCTTAGGAATTATTGCACAAAATCAGCACAACGCGGGAAAAATTAAATGGAAATTGTGTCAACATATCAGCAGGTATTTTGTTTTGTTTATTTATCAACTGATCTGTTTTGTGAGAGAAATCTATTACAAAACTACACTCACGTCGAAAAAGTTATATGATACCGATAAAATGTAAATTCAACAGTGACTACGAGAGTTGTCACTTTTCGACTGCGACATACATAATTCCGTCGATTGTCCGACTTAAGAACTTCTTGAGGCGCTCAGTATCGTTCAACTGGGGAAACTAGGAATATCTATATCTCTAGTTTCCGTGGTATCATAATAGACTACACAGTCTAAGTGAATCTGTCTATTCAGACTGCAACACTGACCTAAGCTAACCTACATATGTGTGCAGTTGCTCCATCTTGCTGGAATCAAATGCTGTTGAAACGGATACGTCTTCGGCGCAATTCTTGGCAAAAAACTTCTTCAACATCTTTAAATAACCAACCGCACTGACAGTTCATAGTAGCATGATTCGTGCGCCACCCTGTATCAAATATTGCAAAACATGTAGGCATTAAGTCCAGGGACTTATTGACTTGAAGTACAGGGTTGCCCATATTCAACGGACCCATCTGGCAACGCCATAACTTTTGACAGAGATGTCAGATCGCTTAATGACATACCGCGTTTGAAGCGTCAGTCCAAGCAGATTTTTACCATGGAACAATACACGCCACGCGAGCGCTCTGAAATAGTTGAAATTTACATTCAACAGAAGAAGTCAATTGTGAAAACTCAACGTGCTTTTAAAATATTAAAAAATGTGAGAAGTGCGCCTTCTAAGAACACCATTAAGCGTTTATACGAAAAATTTTCGACTGGTGAGGCTCTTTCTAATCCGAAGAGGCCAAATAAAAGTCGACCAAGGCGATCGGCCGAGAATATCGCTGCCGTACGAGCCAGTGTTGAGAGGTCCCCAAGAACATCCCAAAAACGCCGTTCTCAGCAGTTGGGCATGGCTCGGTCCACTTTACAACGGATTATTCGCGTTGATTTGCATTTGTTCCCGTACAAAATTCAATTGACGCAAAGATTGTTGCCTGCGGAGAAGCCTCGTCGATTGGAATGGGCCCAACGAGTCATCGAAATGGCCGATGATGACGAGCAATTTTGGAACAAAATTATCATGTCCGATGAAGCCCATTTCACATTGAAGCAAAATTGCCGTATTTACGCCACTGAAAATCCTCAGGAGATTCAAGAATTGCCTCTTCATGACGAAAAAGTCACAGTTTGGTGCGGCGTTAGTGCGAAAACGGTCATTGGGCCGTTTTTCTTCCAAAACGAAAATGGCCATGCTGTTACCATCAACCAGGAGCGTTATCGCGACATGATGACCAATTTTGTGATGCCAATTATTCGTCGAAAGCGTATGAGGCAGTTCTGGTTTCAACAAGACGGCGCTCCACCGCACACAAGTCGCATAACAATCGATTTTCTGAAGAATTTGTTTCCGGGCCGTTTGATGTCGAAAAGTGGTGATTTGGACTGGCCACCGCGTTCGCCCGATTTGACGCCCGCTGACTTCTTCTTGTGGGGACATTTGAAGTCAAAGGTTTACGTTAACAAGCCAAGGACCGTAGAAGAGCTCAAGGACAACATTCGTGAAGAAATAGCCGCTATTCCGGCCGAAATGTTGGCGAAAACGATGGAAAATGCTGCAAAAAGAGCATAATACGTCATCAACGCCAGAGGCGGCCATTTGAGAGATATCATATTCAAAAATTGATGTAAACAAATCTACTTGGAGCAAATTAAATGAATAAGATTGCCAACCGCCAAATTTTTATTTTTTTCTTTGATTTTTTTTTTAAAAACATGGGTCCGTCGAATATGGGCAACCCTGTATGTGTGGAATATATTCCAGCAAAAATTTGAAGCAGAGTGGTTTTTTGTGGAGTGTCTTTTCCACATTTTCAGGGGAGTTAAATAGCAATGAAAAAGCAGTCATTTTGGTGCAATTTTTCATTTGACCACAAATATTTTATTTTTGGGTTTAAAGTACCAGACCGAAATTTTGCAGTAAAACACTGTTCCTATCAAATGTGATTAAACGGCAGTCCAATCGAAACAAATTAACAGTATTTAAATGTAATTCATTTTAATAATAACTACCGAGTTGTTTATGAAAATGCATGTTTGAAAATGATAAATATGCATACGAACGAGTATATTACGCTATTGGCAGTGATGAAAATGTTATTCTTTTTGAGTGACTTTCAGTCTTTTTGCTGGAATTAAAACTACTGATTAAAAGTGCTTTAAAATAATAGATTTATTTAAATAATAAACATCGAATTTTACACAAACATAGAAGTGAGGAATTTAAGTCTTAGGAGAACGGGGCTATTAGAGTGTCACATTTACTTAACGATTCTACGTCACCTTTAATACGACTAAAAATGTTCAATTTAATAAAGCTAAAAATTTGTTAAATTTACATTCAGTAAGGGAATACCATTTTGGACGCTGATTAATTAATCGATGTCGTATTTGTATGCATCCATACGCTGAGTTTAAACGAATCACTGTCACCGTGGAGAAGAAACAGACCCAAGTAATACCAGTTACAGTGGGCAGTTTTTATATGGTTCCCTTTTGGCTTTCGAACGAATAACACACCGAATACAAAAGGCTAAAATTAAAGTCTAAAAACTATACTCGTAATGGGCTTGGGCTCTCTATTACAACACTATGAACACATCACTCTTACTCACCTTTACGCTCTCGCTTAGGAGGCAATGGTGGGTGCGAGTGTGCAGTATCTCATAGATTCAAAGATACTCGTCCGTCCATACGCTTAGTTGGGGTCCGAACACAGTGGACTGTTGGACGATAACGAAACAGTTTGCTTTTAGACGCAAATGAAGGCGGTTCATACGGTAGCCATAGCAACGGCAAACGCGAGCAATTTTACGTACAAGTGAAAAAAAGAAAAATATTGAAAATAGTTTTCGGGTTTGTTTGAATTTGTTGTTCGAAGCTGCGATAAATAAACATAATAAATTCAAAATTTTTTTGGGCAAAAAGTAGGTGATTATTTTGTGTCACAAAAACAGCAAAAAAAAAACGTTAAAACAAAAACATATATCTAAAATACAACAACAAATTGTTGAAAATAATTTTAATTTCATCTGAAATTGTTTAGAAATTATGCAGAATCACAAAATAAGCATCATGCAGACAGGCGTGAATCGATTAAAGCGTCATTAGAAAGTGTTAAAAGCTGTCAAATATTATCGGAAAGAGAGAGATTTCATCATATAAACTGTCTAATAAATGTCATAACGACATAAAAATTAAGCATATTTTTCACTTTTTTTTTAGCAGATATCTAAGAATCTGAAGTCAGTGGAAAGCTGATAAGAGAATATTGAAATTTATCGTTGCTGTCATAATAAATTCATAACGGACAAAGTTGATTGCCAAAAAAAATGGTAGAGTATAAAAATTTGTTTCTATTCATTATAAACCGCTTGCCTCTACTTTATGTTATTGTTTGCGAGTGTTAATATAGAAATATACAGACATATTCATACATATTTAAAATGTAATTTATTTTTTATTCTCTTATACCCTCTTACATTAAAAACAAATTTTATTTAATTTTGAGACATCGCTTCGCGTAGAATTAACTAATTATTGCCTTTGTTTTGTGAAATCATTCGACTAATGTCTTAAAAATGCTGGAAATGTGAAATACAGGGTGGCGCAATAGAACGTGCATATTTAAAAAATAGATTAAAAAATAAATACAAAAGGTATGGTTAAAATAAATCTAAGACATTGTAGAGTAATAAATGGAGTTTATTTTTCAAAAATAACATCATCTAAATGGTCTCTCTACGACGGCACTCCTCTAACCGCAAACTAAAATTATTGAAAACTTTCTTCAGTAATACTGGTGTAATAGCTGCCATTTCACCACGGATATTCTCCTTGAGCTGAACGATGTTTCTTGGATTATTACTGTAAACTTCGTGTTTGAGGTATCCCCACAAAAAAAAGACTACGTGGGGGCCATGGGATATCATCTCTTTTCGAAATCAGTCTGCCAGGGAACATCTGCTTCACCACCGCCATGGAGTCATTTGATGTGTGGCAGGTAACTCCATCTTGTTGGAACCAAGTTCTGGAATTCACTATTCTTGAACTTTCAATTTTTGGAGCCAAAAATCTGTCCAACATCTCAACATAGCGTTCCGTATCAACCGTGACGTTTTGGCCCCGCGCATTTTCGAAGAAAAAAGGACCAATTATTCCTCTGCCAGAGATTGCTGCCTATACTGTCACTTTAGGACTATGCAATGGTTTCTGGTGTTTGATTTTGGGATTTTCACTGTTCCAGTAACGACAATTTTGACGGTTTACGAACCCATTCATAAGGAAATGGGCCTCGTCAGAGAAAAGGATATTGTCAAAATAGGAAAATCGATTAAGCATTTCATTAGCAAATGCGGGCATTGCTATGAAGTCAGACTCTTTCAATTCTTGTGTTAATTCCAGCTTATATGAATGCAGTTTAAGATCAAATGTTAAAATTCGTTGCAAACTTCGTCGCGATAATTGTAAGACAGACGATCTCTTGCGAGTCGACATTTGTGAATTTCCTCGTATTGACTCCATAACTCTCTCAACATTGTCTTCGGTCCTAGATGTCCTTGGGCGACCATTTGCTTGTGGTTTAAATGTTGAACCGGTCTCCTCAAAACGTTTTACCCATATTTTAATTAAATTAGCACTCGGAGCTTCACTAATTCGCCGTAGTCCATATTCAGCACAATATATTCGGCTAGTAGCAATATATGAACGAGAGTTCTCGTAAAATGCGCGCACGCAAAATGCGCGACGCTTCCCGTCGAAGGCGCCCCCCCCGCCCGCGCCTTTTCTACCCCGCAAAAAAAGATGATGCAATATGCACGTTCTATTGCGCCCCTGTACTTAAACTGCTGTTGTTTGAATATGACTACAAGCCATCTCAGTAAGAAAGAGACGTTCGATTTTGCGATCATTTGCCTTTTTTCGCCTCATAAAAAAAGGTTTCTCATACCGTTCGAGCTATATTCATAAATTTTTATCGAAGATTTATAAATCAAAATTTTTTTTCATGTATTCAATAAATTATCATAAATAAGGTCGTAATTTTGTATGTTGAATTTGAAAAAATTTAAAAAAAAAATTGAAAAAATTTACGCAGTTCTGAAAATTACTAAGCTTAAAAAAAACTTTTTAAATTTTATGTTTCTAATAATTAGATAAGATAGCCTATAATGTTATTTAACTGTCCAATTTGAAGTTTTTTTTAAATGGTTGCCGTTTTCACACTTTGCGTCTAAATGAATCATGAAATTAAACAGTGCAAGAATATTTTTGGCCAGCGATTTGCGAACGAATGTCGAATATTCAGTTGTGGTGGCATTTAAATTGAAGTTGGCTTTAGATATATCCGCCTCCACAGAATGAAGATATACCATCCAGAAAAAAAAAACTGGAAGTACTCCAAAAGAGAGAACACTCTCGCTAGTGACAAAGTAACAACAAATACCAGCAAAAGTGCTTTAAGATTGCTTTCAATAACGTAACTTAAATACTGCTTCAAAGTAGTAATAATAGCGCTATTTTTGAAGAAGTAATGTTTTTTGATAATGTTTGAAATGTTTTGCTTTCAACAGGAAATGCAATCTGTTGGAAAGTTATTAGTAGAACACAAATTCTACGATTTGAACTTACAACAAAACGGTGTTAAATAAAAAAACGAGAAAACTGAAACATTGATACTTAATATGCATATACAGGGTGGGATATAAGATTAAATATTAAATATTAAATATTAAAATATTAAATATTCAATTAAAAAAAAACTACGAAACATAAAAAAAAATATATTTTTATTTTTAAAAAGTAGAAGTATGGGAATTTTTAAGACTTAGAAATAATGTTGTCCAAATGGCTTCCCTCGGCTGCTTGACACTCTTGGAACCGAAAACCGCAAATTTTGGAAAACTCATTGAAAAGTTGTTCTCGGTGTTTTGTTACTTTCCTGAATAATGTTCCTCTTCAACTGCTCCAAATTGGTCGGATTATTCTAGTAGACTACCGATTTGAGGTAGCCCCATAGAAAATAATCGCATGGAGAGAGATCGGGGCTACGTGGGGGCCATTCAATATCCCCCCTTTTCGAAATAAGTTTTCCAGGAAAAACATTTTTCAGCAGCTCTATGGATACCCTAGCCTTATGACATGTGGCCCCATCCTGTTGAAACCACATCCTCGAGGTATTGCCTTGAAGTTCTTGCAAAGCTGGCACCAAAAAGTCTGCTAGCATGTTGCAATAATTGTTCGCTCTAACCGTCATCGCATGCCCTCTTTCGTCCTCAAAAAAGTATGGTCCAATAATACCGGTTGACGTTATCCCAGCCCACACGACCAGCTTAGGGCTGTGAAGTGGACGTTCATGCAAGCGTCTGGGATTAGTCTCGGGCCAGAACCGACAATTTTGCTTGTTCACATGGCTATTAAGGTGAAAATTGGCCTCATGACTAAAAATCACGTTGTTGAAATTGTTGAACCGCTCTAGCATCAAATTGACAAAGTTAAGTCGGTTATTGGCATCATCGGGTTTTAATTCTTGGACTATCTGAATCTTATAAGCCTTCAAATGCAAATCACGTTTCAAAATTCGTCGTAAAATTGTTATTTGACATCCAAAGACTGACTTCTCTTACGTGTTGACTGTTGTGGATTTCGCTGAACTGAAACACGAACACGCTCCACAATGTCGGCTGATCTTGCAGAAACTGGGCGACCACGAACCGTAGTTGGTACTGTTGAGCCGGTTGTTTCGAACATTCTGATCCATTTTCGTATCACATTGGCGCTTGGAACTTCACTTAAATCGTGTAAACCGTGTTCATGCCGATACAAACGTCGTGCAGTAATCACTGATTTATTGTTTTCGTAATACGCTCGGACACAAAATGCACGCTGCACTCCCGTGTACGGCTCCATGGCGACTAAATTTCTAGGAAGCGGCGCAGCGAACAACATATCCCCCCGCCACCCCGCGCCGCGCGTTACCGAGAAATTGAAGAATTAAATCGCGAACACTCATATGGCCCGCCCTGTATAAGATAAATTAGGTAATTTCTATGGGAAGTTCCTGAAAGGGCGATTCAGGTTATGAATTAGGGATTACAACGGAAACTTAAAGCTCGATAAATGGGTCAATTTGTATGGGAGTTACCAGAACGGGTTTTTCATTCTCATATCATACATGATATGTGGCAAATTTTGCAGAATATATATCGATTTTAAAAAATTAATTACTATGTTATGGCTTTCTTAAGATTCGGATATGTCCTGTTTTCATACTCATTTTTAGGGTATATTAAGAAGAAGGGTATATTAAGAAGAAATATACATTAAAACGTTTTATTTTGAGACTTTTACATTTTTTTTTTACATTTTCTGACATTTTTTGAGAATTTCACAATATTTTATTGTATTTTATAACGTTTAACTTTATTCTGAATCAGATTCGTCGTCTTCAGTCACGCTTTCTACTAGAGCTTCACCTTCTGGAATAACATCACTGCGTGCCTTTGTCAAATCATGGTACCAAGTTAAGAATGCTTCAGGGATATACACTTCCAAATCTTTCATATTTTTTAGCCACTTTTCTTACTCATTGAATACTAGATATGATTTTTTCGTATAGCTATTGACATCTAGCAGCAATAATACGAATCGGAGATGTACAATTTTCATACCTAACGATGCATTAAGTAACAAGGAATAGTAAACTTCATGAAACTCATTTTTATGAACCATTTTGGTTCATATCCACTTTTCATTCTCCTGTCTTCAATTATTCTACAGATATGTATTCGAAAGTTTAATGCCATAATAACAGAAAAATGCTACATAAATTGTACTGAATGCTTGTCAAATTGTATGTACCTGCCTCCTATAACAACACAATATTAAATTCAAATTTTAAATGTTTGGTATGCAATGTTTTTGCTTGGTAGGTAATCCATTCTATTTGCTCATTTGAAAGTACATAAAGTATTTATGTATTTCATAAAATATTTCATTTCAATGAGTTTAGACAAAAATTTATAGCGATTTTTTATTGGCAAGTAATTGCGGCATCTATAATATCAATAATAACATAATAATACCGGAGATAATAAGTGCTGAACTTGGAAATTTTTTTCCATTTTTTTAAATTACAAAACTACCTAAACGTTGTATGAAATTTGTGTTTTTATATCAAAGTTCTTGTTAAAGTTATATTAATAATTATTTTTATTCCTTTTGGCTTGAAGCTTACAGATAATTAAGATTATCTACTTGTTTTCCGATGCAAAGGAAAATGTGTGAATTACATGCAAAAATTTGTTAATTTTTGAATGATTTATAGCTGCAAGACTTTTGATCTTGCTGCATCTTTGGCACGATATTCCCTCGATTAGCCGGTTACATCCAGCTCAAAATCATAAACCAGAGGCCAGTCCCCCGTAATAAAGCGATGGTAGACAGAAATTATTTCTTCACAGATTTTAACGTGAGTGCTCTTTTTGAAAAAATTGCTGTTGTTAATTGCAATCGAGATTTGGTTCTTCTGAGGCCCTGACTATCTTTTAAGATGAAGATGACTGATCCGTTTGAAATGCCAAAATTATTAGCAACAACATTATTTATTAATCGGCTATTTTTGAGTAGCATATCTCGAATTTGTAACTTTCATCGGTAGAAGTTGATATTTGTCTCGGCCGCTCTTCGTCTTGAACTCATTTTCAAGCTTCCTTGAATTTCTTATGCCAGTTGTAAACATTTCTTTCCGACATATGTACGTGGGCGGTCCTAAAACTAGCCGAATTATTGTGGTGAAAAATTGCAATCTTACAAGACATATGTTTTAAGTCTCAAGGCGCCACGTTGTTTAGTATTTTTATTTGAGCCATCAAAAGTCAATGAGCTCAGTGTATTTATGAACATGGAAAAAATTGGTCACGGTTATGTAATTCAATATTTCCATTTGAAAGGTCTCAGTATAACCAATATTAAAGTCGAACTAGATTATATTCCGGGAGAGTCTGATTGTTTGTTTATTGGATAGCAGAGTTTAAACGAGGCCGTACGATCTGCCTATATAAATACCGTAGTAGTAGTCGATCAATTGAGGTGTCCACGCCAGACCCGGTTAAGAAAATCCAAAAAATGGTATTGGATGATCGCTGGCTGAAGATGCGTGAGATATATGAAATGATGGGCATTTTAAAAAGTGCAATACATCGTACATTGACCGAAGATTTCAAGATCATTTCAAGCTGTGTTCAAGGAGCACTTGCTGCGCTTGCTTTCAATAGAGCAAAAACAGTGTTGTGAAGATGTTTCAATAGAGTGTTCGGCGGTGTTTTACCACAATAAAGCCGAATTTTTGAGTCTATTTATAACAATGGAGGAAATATGGGTCCACCACTTTACATCTGAGGCAAAGGAACAGTGAAAACAGTGGACTGGAATGGAAGAATCGTGTGCAAAGAATGCGAAGACGGTTCCATCTGCAGGCAAGGTTATGGCATCTGTTTTTTGGGATGCGCATTAGATTATTTCTATTGATTATCTTCAGAAAGGAAAAACCATTAAGGGCGAATATTATGCTAATTTATGACAGTGTTTAGGTGATTAAAAATAAAGTGTTGTTTCATCAAGACAATACTCCAGTTCAACCATCCATTATTGCGATGATCAAAATTAATGAAGGTTTCCTACAACATTCTGAACGTTACCGAACATTGACCTGGAAGTTGGGAGAAAACCTGATAAAAACACAAAATACTTTTGATGTATAAATTGATTGTCTGGATTGAATACAGGAACGAAAGACCAGCCATCATTTTGAATACTGAAAAATATTTTTAACATCTGGTTTTTTTGTTATTTCGTTTCCTTTTATTAATGCTGAGAGTTACTGTTTTTCAGGCACCTTAAACCATTAAAAATAAATGACTCGTGTCGGTATAAAAACTATAAAATACAAATTTATTTTACTGCGAGAAAAATATTTCAAGCTTCATTTTCAATGTGTGTATTTGGAATTTCTTTTGACACCAGTGACAGACAGCAAATACGCCACCTTTGTTGAGTAACAACTCTTATTGTTCTTCTTTTTTTTTGTTTTTTGCTGATGACGACAGATGTTTTATAAATAACATCTACTCAGCAACAATAACAACCACAAGAATAAAAAACTAACTTCATTAAAATATTAACATACGTTACAATACGTTCTTGACACTGAATATCGGATTCACTACTATGAAAAAAAAAAATATTTAAAATAATGAATTACATAATGGCTGAAATCAGCAAAAAGAAAAGGAAAAAATAAACACGAAAAAATTCAAAAAAAAAAAAAAAACTAAAAAAAAATTAAACCAAGTTTGTTTGTAAACAAAACGTGCGGTTAACAATAGTAAACCGGTTCCCTCTGTTAGAGACGACGGGGTATTGGGAGGCAATAAACGCATTATATTCACAAAAAAACGTCATCTATTGTTACCAAAATCGAACCCGTCTTAAAGCTACAACTCTCTCTCTCTCTCTCTCTACACTCTGTTTCTCTCTTGCTTACTTAAGCGGGTTCACATTCAAATATATATACTTGGTAACGTACCGATATGTAATATCGATATGTATTATATATC
Source organism: Philornis downsi (assembly GCA_019455685.1). Taxonomy (NCBI): domain Eukaryota; kingdom Metazoa; phylum Arthropoda; class Insecta; order Diptera; family Muscidae; genus Philornis; species Philornis downsi. Next base: position 1,281 of record JAHXMU010026261.1, on the reverse strand, counting down.
GATAACATTACTTGCATACATAAGTACAGATGCCCATTTAGGGTCATCCATTTTTCGTTTTTAAGTAAAGTTAAATAAAATGCACATAAAACTATGATTTCGATGAAACTTTTATTACATAGTAATACTTAGACCTTGCCATTATGTACGAAATACAACTTCATTTAAATGATCGCCTTTAGATTGGTTGCAACAGTGGATCCTTTCGAGGTTCCTCCAGCATCATTTTCGAAAAAATACAATCCAATGACACCTCCAAATGCGTACCACCAATCACTTTTTCCAGATGCAATGGCTTTTCCACAATCACCTCTGAGTTCGCCAAGCCACATATGCCACTATTTTGCTTCTTGACGTAAACACCGAGTGAGAAATGAGTATCATCGCTAAAGAAAATTGAAAGTCCATGTTTGAATCACCATTTTTGTAGCAGGTTTTAACTATTTTTACGCATAATTCGGATGTTAAATGATTCATATTCGTAAATGGCAAACCTTTCAGTAAATAAATAACACTTCAGATGACAGGTATTTAACAGCTGACAGTCTTGCCAGACCGGCGGTTTTGAAACCATTAAATGGATAACCCTATATTTGTATTATTCTGCTATTGCATTGAAACAAGTGTAAATTAAAAGCAGTTTCAAATATACTAAAGGTGATAGCTATTTCGGCCAACATAACAATGATACCTAATGAAACGAGTAAACAACACATTTAGTCGTTTCGCTAGAATACATCAAAAAGTTGGCACTCGATTCTTCGTCAAATTAGCTGCTACCGGCCGAACAGTGAGCGATTTTACTAGAGTTTAACACAAAACTGTTAAGTGAATATGGAGCTAACGAAATTATTAGTCAACATTTTGTTCAATTAGATAAAATAAACATACAGTCACGCATATTATATGTTGGGGTTGTAGAAGGGCTAAATTGTTCAGAATATCGCTTCTTTGATTTGCTCAGGATGATCACAAAGGTTATTTGATCCAGAAACTACAATAGTTGTAACATACATATATTCGTATCTTTATTTCGGTTTCCAATTTGTATCCTTCCCCCATAAACGTTTTGCCAGAACCCGGATAAACAGTTTTAATAATTACAGTTTTAATAATAAACAGAATTAATAATATCCATGCAGTAAGAATCTCCCTTTGATTTTTACAGCTTGTGATTTTGTTCAGCAAAAAAGTTGCTCAAAATTTTATTTACACAATACAATTTTTGTTGCGACAACGCTAATGGTTTCGGTGAATAGAATAGCTGCGAGTTTATCGACT
>JAHXMU010026258.1:0-12430 GCA_019455685.1 Philornis downsi | reverse complement strand
AACGATGAGCACTATAAAGCGCTAAATAAAATAGAGTTACTACATACTCACGACAAAAAAGAACCCATTCAGCAAAAAATAACAACATATTTTAAATAAATATATCTGTGTATGTGTTTATGTCTAAAATACAACTGATTGAATTTTAATGCAGGGCGTGTGTTTTCTTAAGACTAAAAATTAACAAATGTACAGTATATGTATGCAATTCCATAACTCGAAATCTCCTCGATTTCTCCATAAGTCGGATTTTATTTTAGGATAATGATGATTCGAGTTAAAGGAGTTCAACTGTAATAACAATACCTTAACAATTCACCGTCCCTGTTGGTAAGTTTGTAATATTTGCTACTCAATGGCATACAATTCATAAATTTGTGGCACTATAATTGACAAGCTGTACCCGTTTTGTATCTAATATTCATAGCTTTTAATAGTAGGTTTTAGTAGAATACGTAAATAAAAAGGCATCAAAATCGAATAAAAATCGTCTTTTTAGGGCCAGCAATTTATGATTTTACCCAGTTATCAGACAGCTCACGCTATAGAAGTTCACCGCGATTAGACGTTTTGAAAAACTGTGGAATTTAGTAATGGTAAAGAGGAGTTGGGAATTCTTGCCGCTTAATGTGGACGTTTGATGGTATAATAAAGAAATTCCTGGTTGAATCCATTAGATTGGCAGTTCTTAAATGAGAACTACTCATTCCGCTACACGAAATGAAATCGTAATGCTGTTTGAACTTATTCCCATCTGACCTGTGGACATGTATTTCTGATAATGTAATGTATTCTGATTGTTGTCCCATTGTATTCAAAGGAATACACAATTAAAATTACAATTTCGCATTAGATAACAATAATTCATTGCGTTACATATCCATTTTATTCTAAACCATTCTAAACTAGAAACAAGCACAGGTTAATAATGCTATTGCAAAAAAATTGTAAGCAAGAATCCTGGAAAACTCATGACCTGTGGCAGTACTATATAGAATAATTGGAGAATAGACCTTCATACAATGTTTACGTATATTTTGAGCACTGGCATGTATGAGTTATATTTATACTATTTGCATTTTATATCACGTATACGTGATATATTACAACTTAAGAAAGTGAACACATGTTGTGAGTATTTGTGTATACATACGAGTATGTGTGTGGCTACATACGTTTACTTATATTCATATATATGTAAGTACTTGAATGCATGCATGTACACACATCTTTTGGCTAACCTTTGCGATATGTAGATACATTTTTAGATATGTGTACGTGTGCATGTTTTTGTGTGTGCAAAAACTAAATCTCCACGTTTCAGATTTCGATTTGGTTGTTTAGATAAAATTGACCCTAATTTTCGTTGACCCGAAAGTTTATACAAGTTTGTTTTAAGTGAGTAAATAAATAAATAAATTTGTTTCCTCTGATTAACGTTAAAACAAAACAAACAGCGACAATTCTCCAGCACAGTTTTCTCGGTCACCGATGGTTGTCTATGTAGGTTACATTATTTTACTGGAAGTTACCAAACAGTTGTGTCGAAAATGTTAAATGGAATAAAAAGAGTTCCAATATATGAGCTGAGTATTTTGGGATAGGTAAAAATCGATTTCAATTAAGTAAATGTTTTTCATAGCGCCTTAAGTAGTATATTTCCTTCCTACTGGATTTGATGGCTTTGTGTGTTAAGTGGACATCATTAATAGGTTTTGTTATTCAGCCAGAAATTTATACAGACTTTAACTTTTAACTAATCTTTTATTAGAAATGTAAAAAGAACTGTATTTATTGTGCTTTTCTAAGAGGAGTCAGCTAGCTGCTTTCGTCTGAAGGTGAAGGTGATAAATACGAAATATTATCTAGTGTTTATGAGACGTTTGAGAGACCAAATTCGTCGAGAAAGGGCAGATCTCATGGATTCTGCAACATGATAACGCACTACATCACAGGAATATCATCATCATTAACTTGAAGTGGTTCATAGCGACTTTTTCTCTTTTCAAAAGTAAAATTACGACTTCGAAGCAGTTTTCCTTACCCTGATAGTTGTAAGTTTTAATTTTTGAGTACACGCCCACCACGGTTAAGAAAAGAACTTTCACTCCACCATTCTAGCAGTGTAATAAAGCGGTATTCTAACTCTCAGCTAGCGATCGCCCAACTATCAGTACTCATTTTACATCCGATATATAAACTACGTATTTGAGCGTTTAAAGTCCCTGTTTGGTAAAATAATCTCCATTTTGTAAACCCCAGAAATAAAAGGTAAAACCTTGGCAATAAATTAAAATCATTGGGTTATGCATTCTTTAACACCCGTGTTTCTCATTCTCTTTCATATGAAATAAAAACACCGTCCGATCAGTCCCCCGTATTAATGAACTGCTTTTACTTCTTCAAAAAATACGCAAATAGAGCAAAAACAGCGTCATGAATATGTTTCAGTAGAGTATTTGGCGACGTTTCACCGCAATAAAGCCGAATTTTTGCGTCGATTTATAACCATGGATGAGATACGGGTCCACCACTTCACACCTGGGACAAAGAAACAATCAAAGCATTGGACTGGAATGCGAAAATGATGTTAAACAACTATGAAAACGGTTCCACCTGCAGGCAAGGTAATGGCGTCTTTCTTTTGGGATGCGCATCGGATTATTTTCATTGATTATTTTCAAAAAGGAAAAACCATCTATAGCGAATAATAATGAAAATAATACTCAGTTTAAAGTATTGCTGTGTTTAAGTGATTAAATTGTGGAAAAAGGCCGTATGTGGCGAAAGAAAGTGTTATTTTATCAAGACAATGCCCTTGTCTGCACATTAACTATTGCGATGGGCAAAATTAATGAATTAGAGTTGGAATTGGTATATGGTCACAAAAATACAGTTGCTTTGAAAAGTTTACAGCGCATGCAGAATAAGGCACTTAAAAATATTTTTGATTTACCCATCGCATGACCGACCTCATCGCTCTATGAGGATATAAACGTTCCTGTATTCCCTATCCGTGGAATACAAATGCATCAGCTTGTTATGGAAAATGATTGATTTTACACAAAATCACACTAATTTTCGCACAACAAATTTTAATAATTTGAAAGTTGAGAGGTGCAGATTAGAGACCACTAAACAGTGTATAGAATACTTGGGTAGTTTTGAATAAAATAATTTATCAATGACCATTAAAAATGTAAATAATATATCCACATTTAAAAAGAATGGGAAGGATTACCTAAAACAAAATTGCAGATGCTTCTTATGTAATTCCAATGTTTTCAAAAAATATGAACTCTTAACTAATTAATTAACAGAACTCATTTGTTAATATATTTTACTTGAAATTTTGTATTGTAGTTAGCGTACACGGGAAACTTGTTGCCAGCAGGCCTCAATAATGCCCTCTGGCGCTGAGGGTAAATGTTATATTATTATGTATATTACAGAATTTTAAATAAACTTAGTAAGAGGACTGTTTTCAAAAAAAAAAAAAAAAAAAAAAAAAAAAAAATTTCTTCAACATGCTTCATAATCTTATTCGCCAGATTTAACTCTGAAGTACTGTTATCTATTTCCAAACTCGGAAAATTTGCTTGATTGTTAACATATTTGGGTGCAATGAAGAGGTGGAGTCTGCGGTTGGTGGCTATTTTAAGGGGTTTGACAGTTTTTCCAATAAACAGGGTGTAGAAACCATTGAATTTCGCTGGAAAACATGTATCGAGCTAGAAGGGGGATTATATTAGAAAGTAAAGAAAGTTTTTCCCAACTTTTTTGTCTCTTCGTTGATAGGTCAGCTATTTTTGGGACGGTTCTTGCACATGTGTTGCCATATATTTAATGTTTCTGAGTTCTGTTTCTGAAATTAAGCAGGCCGACTGGCAATGGTTATAAAATAGTTTTCATCATCTAAAGCACTACAAATCCGCATCCGTGTGCTCGCTTCCTGTCGGAGCTATGTGAATGTGCCACAATTTTATTTTTGCGTATGCTTGTATTGTATCTGATATTTTTTGTATGACAGCGATGTCATTCTTAAATGTTCTCCGTAAATGCTACAAGTATCCTATTTGCTTAAGGCAATAGGCTTACAACATTTCCACTCCTTCACTATTTACTCGTTTCTTGAGTAGTCAGCGATAATCTAGACTTGGAAACCCATTGATATACCTACAAATATTTTGAAGAATTTCTAAGCGTTCAACAAAATTGGGCTTAATGGAAACTAAATGTAGCCGAGACATCATGCCAATCTATAGAATGATTTTCAGTAATAACAGCGAACAAAAGTAAACAGCGAAATATTTTATTCAGTGCGAAGTAGATTCAGGTTCACTAGGTCAACTAGAAATCCACAACTTGTAATTCCTCTTATATCAGGCTCTTCTATATTCTTACAATCATTTACGGCGTTTGCAGAGCTTGAAATCGGCTCCCCCTGCATCTACGAAATTTTGTACATTCAAATCAAGTTTTCTAACACAAATATATTACTTTTGCATTAAGTGAACTGCAGGTTTTTCAATTTTTTTATCTGCTTTATAACCGTATTTGGTTGGGGAACCATAGTAAAGGGTGTCCCAACAAGAGCGCAAGATTTAAATTTTAAATAAAACACATATATTTAAAAAAATGTTTAAACTTTATTATATCGTAAAGTAGACAAAATGAGGTTATGTATGGAACAACACATCGGGCAGATAGCCGCCGTGGCTTTGCTGGCCCACAAGTGATCTTCTAATGAAATTTTCAATAACCGTTTTGCATAAATGCTGTGGTATTTCAGTAATGCAGCTTCCAATTTCCTCTTTTAAGACTTGAGTCGTTGTCGGCTTATTCGCGTAAACCATCGACTTCAGAAAAACCCCAAAGATAAAAGTCTAATGGTGTTAAATCGTATGATCTAGGCGGCCAATTTTGGTCTCCAAAGCGCGAAATAACACGATCGGGAAATGACTGATACAGCAATTGAGGTGTTTCTCTGGCTGTATGACATGTGGCACCGTCTTGTTGAAACCACATGCCCTCTACAATAATTTCTTCTATTCTAGGCACAATAACAATTGTTCAAATGTCAAACAATGACACTTCGAATGGCACCAAATTTAAATCTTGTGTTCTTGTTGGAACGCCCTTTATAAGCTTTACTATAAACATTTGAATTTACATCATTTTTAACTCAATTTTATTATTTATTTTTTTTATTTTATTATTTATTAATTTTATTATTTATTAATTTTATTATTATTTATTAATCTTATTATTACTTATTTATTTATTTTTTTTTATTTTTTTTTTTTATTTTTTTATTCTTTTTCTATTTTTGTATTTTTGTGAATATTTAATATTGTATTAAAGAATTGTGTATTTTATTTGTGATGTTATATAATTGGCCTTTTTGGCTTTCCTGCATCACGATGTATGAATAAATGAAATGAAGTAAAATATTTGTTATCGCTTTCGGACAGGGATTCCATGTAATTTTCATTTCAGTAAAAAAACATTCCTTTTCCATTAAGTTTAAGGTTTTTTTTTTTTTTTAATTTAAAGGGTTCATTTTACATGCATATTAGAAATCCGTGATTTTTCCCGGAGTCTAATATCCTAATTATTTCCAATTTGGTATTTGAAAAACACTTTAAGGTTCAACACACGTAAGTTGTTTACATTTACCTTGTGCCACGGTTCCTTCTATCCATTTCCCATCCCAGTCGTTTGATGTCCATTTTTATGTTTATTGTTGGCTACGAAACGTGCTCGCCGCTTTTGGACGTTAAACAACGCAAGAAAAACTCAATTTTTAAACATTCTGCAACCATTTAAAGTATCATGCAATATCTCGAAGTTATAATGTTAACCTTTCTTAATTTGTTATTGCAAGCATTATGGTTTCAAGTGGATATTTCTTTTTTAAATTTCCTCTATTTCTAATATACTTTCTGAAGAAGATGGTGAACAAAAAAAAAAAAAACAAAAACGCCAAAAAACTGAAAACCCCTAGGAAAATATTGCTGCATTGTTGAGACACAATATAACGGTTGTGTAGTCAAAGATTTGCTATGCCATTTCTTTTGACTACTGCTTTTATTTCTTTTTGTCTTACTTTTTGGGCAAATATTGTTAATTTTTTTTTTGCGTTGTTTCGGTAAGTTTTTATAGCTGCAGGTATCTTTTCCCCAGTTGATGTAACTTGTACTATGGAACAGCTCAACGTAGCAAAACTGCCGCCTCATCCTCTGCACATGAGAGGAAAATGTTTTGCTGGCTTAATTTTTGAGTGTTATATTTCCTTTATGATGTAATTGATTGTACTTGTCGACTGTAGTTGATCAAAGTCGTTTACACATCAAATAAAATAATTAACAAATAGCGAATTGTTTTATTAGTAGGAAGCACAAAAAATTTCGCTTTGTAGTTTGGTTAAGATAAGAGCTATTTTATTATTCAAAAATATGTATGCAATATCGAACACAAACAAGTGGATAATTTTTTGAGTGTTTAATATAATTTGCTGTGATTAAAGTGCAAAAAAAAAAAAAACAATTTGTGTATGGCAATCACTTTATGAATGGCTTTACAAGCGAAAATTGTGATTTCTCTCAATATTTTACCGTTGGTGTCAAGTATATGATGTTCAGAATCGTTACTAATGATTATAAATACGATATGATATGTATAAATATGATATGTTAATAATAAATAATAGAATAATAATAATAAAATAAATAATAAAAAAATAAATAATGCCACCTAAAAACCTTCTCACCTCTCAATTTTCAATACTGCTGATCTTTATCAGAGCAAAGTTTTTCCTTGGAAATGAAGATCGGAACATTATGGTTCCCTTCAAATAGTGCCCTAGAGATACTCGATTTTTGTCAGAATTAATAATATATATTATATTAGCAAGTGACCGCTACCTCAAACATGTGATTGTTCATTTAGGGGTCAAACAGTAAAGGAAGGCACGCGAAAATCGCGATTCCAGGAAAAAACTATAGAGAGCTCCTGCACACGAGCACACAGCTGCCAACAATCAAGCTGAACGGGATTGTGGGATCAGCATGATCTGAACAGTCCCGCAGCCCGAAGCAGCCTTTTCAAGGCCAGTAGACCCACTTCCCACAACTACGTCATAGTAGCTCTACACCGAGCAAACGCTCTGGAAGTAAACACCGTTGCTACGTCATTCTCTGACGTAGTAATCGCTAATCCCTGGATGTCCCTCATATCTGCATATAAACGACATTCGCATAAAATGATTTGATATAAAAATAGTACGAAATTGTCGAAGTCAGAATCATAAAAATGGCCAGGAAGGCTCCTCCTGGCAGAAGTAAAAAAAAAAAAAATTGCAGACAAATTCAACTTCTGATTTCATTTTCACTTAAAATGTAAAATCACGCAATTTGTTTAGCTCTGCCAGGAGGAACCTTTTTGCCCAGCTTTATGATTCTCAACATCATTCATGATTCTCCTCCTACCAGTTTGGTCGAAACAAGTACGAATTTCAACCACAAATTATGCGAATTTAACCTCAGTCGTGTACTGTGGATAATGGTACCATTTTCGTACGTTGTCACCCTTACATAATTCTAGATTTAACCTTATAGTTTGGTCAATGACATCATTTTAATTCTGTTTTACTCAGCACGAATCCAAAATCATCCTCCATATCAAGCACTTAATCTGTAAGAAGAATGTGGGAGATAGTACCGGATTGAAGTCGAAATTCGATAATCTCTTCTTATTGCTTTATTATTTCTTTATTATTTCTTATTGATTATGCTAGTATGGAGATTAGATACTCCATACTAGCATAATCAATTTGGCATCTTCTGGCTAGAAGAAAGGACAGACAATTGCGGTTAAATGTTTTCAAAATTGTCAGCCCCTATCCTCAGATAGTCCAAGTTTAACTGGGTTACAATCGCATTGTAATATGTCCAGTGTATTGCACACCGTGGGTAAGGCCTTCACGGCGAGACTCACGTTAAACCCCCGTGTACTCTTGCCTAATCTGTAATATGAATAGCAATATGAATATCAATTTTCGTTATTCCATCTCTCCTTACTTTTTATGGTACAAATTTTGAAAAATTACTTTGTGTGGCATAATTAGATCGTTAGCTGTTTGGATTAGAAGGCACCATCGTCATATTTGTTCCTTTTCACCCCGTTTTTAATCCTAAAAGTATAAATTTTGTGTAATCGCTTCTTTTTAGCGCACCAACCCTAGAAGAGAAATGTAAATACCAAATTTCATGATTCCAACTCAAACCATTTCGAGTGGCCGGTAATACTTTATTTGTCCCTTTTTGTTCTGTTTCTTTCCCTAAAAGTACGAATTTTGTAAAATTGGTTTTTTCTGTCGGGTACCTACTGTAGAGGAGGAATATGTATCTTCAATTTTCTTGCTTCGATGCTCTAGTTGTTTGCACTGGGCCATCATGCCGGATTTGATTCAATGTTGAGCTGAGCGATGGTACCAGGTTTTTCCCTTTTTGCCCCTAAAAGTACGAATTTCGGAAAATGCCTCCTAGTTGCACGGTTGCCCTAGAAGAGGAATACTCGTATGGACGCCTATGATTGCCGTAGAAGGGGAATATGGACACCAGTTTCCTTGATTTTAGCTATAGCCATTTGAACTGAGCGTTGGTAGCAGTTTTGTGTGTTCGCTCCGCTTCTATCCCTAAAAGTACGAATTTTGGAAAATGCCTTTTTATCACGCGTCTACTCTATAAAAGCCATGCATTCCTAAATTTTCGTCATACTACATTTAGTCGTTTAGTGTGAGCGATAATCATTCAGTTATTCAGCCTGTCAGTAACATAACAATTTCGAATGCATAGATGGGTAGATTAGTAAGTGATTTTATATGTCTTTTTCCTTACGGTTTTTATTTTCTGTTACTTTTTCTAATTCCATGAATTCGGTAATTCTGAAATCCGGTAGAAAAGCTTGCTACAGCTATTTCCTGCAATTTTTATATAAAAAGGACAATAATTTCTGTGGGTCTGAGGATCATAACATAAGCAGTACAAAGTCTGATATATCGATGGTTCATGTACTACCAACTTATAACTTAACTTGTACCTTTGTCGCCCCATTTTTAAGTGATATGTCAGCATTTACACCAATTAATGAAATCAAATATTTTTGAAAGTGCTAAGATATTAAACGATAATTTTTTTGCTAAAAAAAATTATCTCAGAATTAGAAACTCTTTCTTTAACAAAATTTCCCAGTTAAGTTTGTTTAAGTATTTCGTCCTCATCTTGTTTAATGTCCAGAAAGTGCCGTAACTTTGTTTATAGGGTTTATTTGCTAATATATTGGTTTTAAACTTGGACAATTTCGATTCCCAAAATGAGAGTAGAAGTAGATTTTTTTTGCATTTCTTTTTAGTTTTTCAGTTGAAATTTGAAGAAGAGGGATGAGATAATCTTCTACAAATTTGTCGTATTCCTACAATAAGTTGTCAAAAGTAATAACCAACAAAAATATTTTCTTTCATTGCCGCTTCTTGCTTCTAAGTCACCAAATTCAAGAAGATGGGTATGACCGCCTTCTGTAAATTTAAGATGTTTACTGCTATGATAATATATCGAATAGTATATCCAACAACAAACAATGAGATATTTAGTATAACGTATATTCTTATATATTATTGGGAAACATCGCATATTTTTCTAGTTGTTAACAGAAAATTGAATAGAAGTTTTCTGAAACTTTTAGGTAAAAACTCCATAACACTTCCTAGTGGCCTATATTACTAAGATCTGAGCCTTTGGAAGTTTAGTGACTGAAATTTACTAAGTCCTACATATGCAAACTTTTTCGAGGATATTGTAGAAAAAATTGAAAGTGTTCGAAATAATACTTAGTTATGTATCAAAAATATATTTGTTTGTTTGTTTTGCTAATATTTCTCTTCTTTGATTTTAATATAGCGTTGTTTAGTGGTTTTAAAACTATCGTTGTGGCAAGCCTGTCAGCTGTTAAATAACTGTCATTTGAAGTGTTATTTATTTAGTGAAAGATTTGTCATTTACGAATATGAATCGTTTAAAACTCAAAGAACGCGTACAAATAGATAAAAGTTACTACAAAAGTGGTGATTGAAAAGTGGACTTTTAACCGGAAAAAAATTTTCTACAGCGATAATGCTAATTTTTCACTCGGTGGTTACGTCAATACGTAAAATTGTCGCACATGGGGCTTGGGGAATCCCGAAGTGATTGTGGAAAAGCCATTGCATTCGGAGAAAGGGACTATTTGGTGCGCATTATGGTCTTGAGGTTTCATTAGTCGTCTTTTTTCGAAAATCACCTCAAAATGATCTACTGCCGCAACCAGTTTGGAGGCGGTCATTTAAATGACAATGTATTTAGTACATAATGACAAGGTTCAAGCATTATAATGAAATAAAAGTTTCATCGAAATCTTATATTTATGTGTGTTTTATTTAACTTTGCTTGAAAACGAAAAGTTAATAACCCATACTTACAATAAAGTATGAAAATAGGAAGAACATTACGGTATTTTTTGATAAAAAAAATTTCATTTATATTCTTCTATTGTTAGAAAATAGTCAGCGCTATTGATGTCTACAAATTCTTCCCAGTTGCACTACCATAAGCTGTACGGTGACAAAATAGTTACATCATATCAAATTTACCTTATAATTTATTCATTTGTTGGGATTACACCATATTTTGTGTCGAAAAGTATTATATGTTGAATAATTTTGGCAAAATTATGAAAAAGTTACAATATTTTTGAACATTGGAAACGATTTTTTTAATCTAATCATAGCCCCCCTGCTGAGCAAACCAATCTATAATGAAGGTTGGTGAAATTATTAGTAGATGTTTTCACAAATTCTTGATTTGGTATAGGCCTTAAAATTACTGCTTAGTAGCGTTACCTATAAAGTTTTTACCTACTTTCAATTGGTTTGTGGTTTGAAAAATTTATCATGAAAGCAAATTCATTTTCAATATAAAAGTAAGTGTTTATCGTTTGGTGCCACTCTAGTAACATTATAATATCACTTCCTGTAGTATCCCTCCCTATCAACTACTAAAAGAAACCGAATACGTTACTCTTACTGTTGTTTCGATTTTGTATTAAAAGACATGTATTTCACTTGAAAATATGGTTTTCAAATATATTCGATTAATATGTTAGCAAAAATAAGTCTGCTGACTAAACGCCTGCTACTATTTTGGACACTTACTTAAAGTATTATTCTATAGCTCTCTACTCAGACATCATATTATCGTATCAGTATAGAATTTTATAAAATCTATAAGTAAAATACACAACTTACGCTTTCGTTGTTCCATTCTCTACTTTCAGATACATTCGATGATTCACAGCAGCCATGCATAACACAGGCCCACAGGGTAAGTGATTATACTCAATTTGACATCATATGCAAATTATCAGATAATAAGGATACCAACATGATGTGACATGTTGCGAATAAGTTTAATATTTGATGATGAAGAAGAAATCATATGTGTTTGGTTTAATTTTACTTGAAAATTTAAAATCACAACAGTCATAAGTTTTAAATATTTGTTTGGGAAAATAAAACCTGATATTCAAAGAGAGGGCAGATATGCCCATATGTCATGCTACGTGAAATATTCAAAGTTATTTTTGTTAATTTTCTGAGGGTCAGACTAATTACTGTGTGTTTTGCACTACATTATGGATATGTTTTTAAAGAAAAGTCTGATTTCGGTTCGTTTTTTGTTTTTAAATTAATCGTATTTACAAATTATCATAAACAATGAATTCAAAATGATTCAGGTAGGCGAAAATATAGCTTTCAGAACAAGTGTGCAGTAAAATTTAAGATACTCGTATAAATTTCATGGCTCCGACTTCCATCATTTGAATAGGCTGGTGGTACTTTTCTGATTCATTCCTCCTCCTTTGAAGGCCTAGCGCCAAAAAATACTCCAAATAGTATATTTTTTGAACGTCAAATTGAATATTTTCCATGTTTTTTGAATTGAAAATTTCATAGTAAAACCAAAGTTGTTGACAAATAAAACGTCAACGTCAGAATGAAGATTGCTTGTAAATTATTTTCATATGTGTTACAGTGTGCGATTAGTCAAGTGACCAAAATTGTGTAATCATACGTTTGAAATAACCTTGTTAATTGTTAATCAACTAATTGTTGTTTTTATTACTCAATACTAACGATTAATTGAACAATTGATTAATCAGAATTTGAGTAAACGAACATATCATATTTTGTGCTGCTGCATGCAAAAATATGTTCTGAATAAATTATTTGAACTTGATTATCAAAATATTCAAATTAACTGATTAGTCATGAATGGACAAAAGTCTGGATGGAAAACAATTTTTATTATTCGATTAAGGATTGATCTAAAAAGAT
>JAHXMU010026254.1:0-19859 GCA_019455685.1 Philornis downsi | reverse complement strand
CGCAATATGGGTGCCGCGCTTGCTTGCAATAGAGCAAAAACAGCGTCGTGAAGATGTTTTAGTAGAGTGTTTGGCGACGTTTCACCGCAATAAAGCCGAATTTTTGCGTTGATTCCACCACTTAACACCTGAGCCAAAGGAACAGTCAAAGCAGTAGACTGGAATGGGAGAATCGTGTCTAAAGAAGGCGAAGACGGTTCCATGTCATCTGTTTTTTTGGAATGCGCATGGGATTATTTTTATTGATTATCATCAGAAATTAAAGGCCGCCAACGGCGCTAATTTATTGCAGCATTTATGTGATGAAATTATAGAAGACCGCAATTGGGAAAAAATAAATTGTTGTTTCATTGGTCAAAACTAATGAAATTAAGTTCGAATTGCTTCATAACGCATCTTATTCATCAGATTTCCAAACTTGAAAAAATGGTTCAGTGGTAAAATATTTGCCAACAACGAAGAGGTGAAGTCTGCGGATGATGCCTACTGAATATCGGTGGAAAAAGTGTATCGAGCTAAAAGGAGATTATTTAAAAATAAAAAAAAAAAAATTCCCAACTTTTTCGAGTCTTCTTGGTGAGGTCGGCTAGTTTTAGGACCGCCCTCTTATATTATCGTTTCGGTTGTGTTAATTTCTTAATTAAATAATTTCTTATTTGTTTTATTTGTACTGGCTTACTGTTCCAATGTAGTTAATTTATAGTGTTTTCAGGTTTGTAGTTTCAATACTTGTTTTATTACATTTGGAAAAACCGTTTTAGACGTCAAGCCTACAAACACTTTATCAAAGTAACCGGTAATCGGTTTTCAGAGCATTAGGCATCGCAAAATTCCAAAATAGACAACTTCTCCATGATATCACACTAATTATGGCAGGTCCCTAGAAATCTAAATTTATTACTACATCATTCCACAGTTAACTAAGGTAATCTGAAGATTCTATTATAAACTAATAGTAGTTTTTTGCTCCATAAAATCAGTGGTTTAGGTTAGGTTCTTATCTTGTCTACACTTGCTTGTTGTTTCTACAGGGTATCCGTCAGGTGTCCGTTGTTTGTTTATAATTGTTGATTAAACGAAAGAGAATGGATCTTATACTGATAAATGTTTTATTTAATGTCGGCATTTATGTATGGAATACAATATCAGATAAATGTCCGCCTCTGTTAGTCTCACAAATGCGAAATCTTTTGAGCACATTTTTCATTACATTCTCACACAATTCACGCGGTATTTCATTAATTTCATCACGAATATTTTGAGTTGCTCAAGCGTTTCTGTTTTGTTTGCATAAACCTTGCTTTTCAGATAACCCACACACAGAAGTTCGGAGCAGTCAAATCAGGCGACCGTGGAGGCACTCAACGTCACTATTTCTTGAAATAACTTGTTGTGGAAAGAGGTCTCGCAGTAATTCCATTGTAATCCTGTATGCGATGTGGCACCGTCTTGTTGATACCACATGTTAATCAAGCCCAAAGCATACAGTTGTGGCGTTAAAAAGTTTTCAATCATATCACGATATCGCTCCCCATTGACAGTTATCGTTATGCCATTTTCAGTTTCAAAGAAGTGAGGTCCAATGGTTAATCCTGATCAAATTGCACACAGACTGTCACTTTTAATGGATTCAAAGGTGACTGATGAATAATTTTAGGGTTTTCCATTGCCCAGAACCGACTAATCTGTTTATTCACATATCTTCATTCAAATGAAGATGTACCTCGTCACTCATTATGATTTTTTTTATGAAAATCGGGGTTGTCATGGGCGAGCTGTAACATCCTATTGGCATATGTACGGCGGCGTAAATGGTCAACTGAATCTTAAATGGAAACAAATGCAAATCCTTGTGCAAAATTGTGGCCAAAGTTGTACTTTGAAGACCAAGCTCCTGAGCACGACGTAGTATTGAGCTTGATGTATTGTTTTAAACACTTTCTTGAGCAGCAGTAATGTTTCCAGCCGATCTTGCAGTAAGTTGTAGTTCATGCTTGGCCCTATCAGCTACAGACCCTCTTTCTTCGAAATCATTCACTACACGATAAATAGTGCGTCTTGTTAGCACGTTGTTTCGCCCAAAAATTTCACGTAACTTTCTCATTGTCACAGTAATCGATGATTAATTTTGATAAAATGTTTTAATGATTAAAACACGTTGGTTCATCGAATATTTTTCCATAATAAATTTGTCACGTCTCTACTTCACGGCTGCCAAATATGAACTGTCGAGACTAATGTTTAACAAAATGGTGGAAAAATAAAGTAGTATACCTACCCGACGGACACCCTGTATATCACTGAATGCCATAATCGCGAGAAGGGAATTGCCCACCCCCTTTAAAATGTACTTCGGGTCGGTTTACGGCCCATTTTAAGCAGTCTTCAGCCTCAAATAAAGGTTTTGGGGTATCCGTGGGCCTTTTAAAATGAGACGAAAAAGATATCAGATTAAATTTTTATTTTGTCGGAGGCCTAAGTCCGAGCTGTGTTAATCATTGTATCTTCAAAGTACCATCTATCGGCACACGATCCTAGGCGTACGGCGAATTTTGGGAGAACCAAGTGCCCCTTAGCAGCGCTTCGCCGTCCCAAGCATGAAATATTTACTGCCCATCTGCAGGTATGTAAAAATGTCCAGTCTGTACTCTTTTGCCACAGGGCGACCAATCCCGTGAAGTCTGGTGTATAAATCACGACTTGGTAGTAGCTTTGCTACGCAGCTCCAACCGGTGAGTTTGGCCGGTAGCTTGGGGATCAGGAGGCCCCGCGACTGAGTTCCCGCCTGATCATTTGGTATTGGACCCCTAGTGGGAGCATCACGCGGGTTGTAGTTGATACCAAAATCGCTGGTAGAGACTTTGTGCTCGAATGTGGAGTTGCATTGCAACCGGGTGCTACAGACCCATAGAGTAGCAGAGGTGGTAAGATAGGCCTCACCTATGCCCATGGGGATTATGTTCCATACTAGCATAATCAATTTGGTATCTCCTGGCTGCGAAGAAAGGGCTGACAATATGTGTTAATAGCACAATTGTCAGCACCTTTTCCTAGATAGCCCAAGTTTTACTTGGCTATCCCAGGGGGGCGTTGGCAATCGCAATGTAATATGCCCAGTGTGTCGCACACCGTGGGTAAGGCCTTCATGGCGAGACTCACGTTAAACCCTCGTGGACTTCTGCCCATCTGCTCTACAACAAATTCAAAAAGAGATCCGTTAGCCGTGTTCAGCTCACCAAAAAAGGAGCCTGGTACAGAGTAAACACAGTTGAAGAATCCTCAAAACTAAATTACTATGAATTTTTACCGTTGTATTGCCATTATGGGACCATATTAAAGAAACGACAAAAATAACCCGCACGAAGAGCTGCTCATCAATCATAAACTCGTACATCATATCATCACGTGAAAGGCATGTCTATTTCAATGAAAGGGAGCTAACAAGTGTAGCAGAGCACCAAAGTTCCTTTGTTTCATACCTCCATAGGTAGATTTCCGTAATTGGGTGACCAGTCGCCGTAGCCTATGATGTCATTTGTTCTGTCATCCATTTTAAGATTGTGACGATCCTGTTCCGATTTTACCGACATCCAATCTGAATCTACTCAAAGTTTATCCAGCGGCCTTTTGGTTTTATTGTGTTTCAAAATGCCGACGTTTGCTCAAGACCTCCACTTGTTAATTGAAAACATTGTAAACACTTTATTATTCAAAAATATCGCACTGTTTATTAACAACAACCAGCCCTGTTGTTACTTAATGCTATTCTGATTGAAAACAGAATTGCAGTGTTTTTCTTTTCTTTCCATTTTTAGCAGTACGCTGCCGAATACACTAATGATGGAAGGAATTAGATAAGTATGTGTAATCGACTATCTGACATAATTATCGAAACTAGTGTTGGTAAATTGCAAATTGTAGCTCGGCTGTAGGAATGAAATTCATATCAGTCAAATCGACAGATTTATTGTCGGATAAATTACCCAATTGTCGGACAACTGTTCCCTTTTCCTATTAGTATTTTAAGGGAATTTCAAACCCCGTATTCTGGCTGACAATATGGGCCTCTAATTAATATGTTTTTAACGACTAATACAGGGTTATTTCAAATAAATGCTTCTTTAAATTAACGTTTTAGCAAAGTTGAAGATTGGTATTGACATCAAATGGAGTTTTCAAATGTGTGTTTCGTTTTTTTATTCTGTTTTCACCCTCTTTTTTATAATGCTCTACACTGGCATATTTTCGTTTAGAGATATAAGCAGAAGTGATTCAGTGAAATTCCGTTTTAGGATAAATTTAGAGCGCTGAATAAATGGTCGAGTTTAGAAAAGAAACCAGTGCAAATGAGTAGTTTATGTAAATTGGGGTGTAAATGTTGCAATTTCTAACATTTCGATTTGTGTACAACATGATGTATGTTTATATATGTGCGCATATAAGTGGTTTGATTAGTTATTGTAGCTTTCATAAGTTTAAACTACTCGATTACAAATAATTCGTACGAATTCGTATAAATTTGCACAAATTGTCACAAAAATATGTTCGTTTAGTAAAACAAATTGAGTCAATTGAGCAACTCAATAACATTGTCATCTCTTCACAACAAATGTCAAATACTCATCAAGGGCTCGGTGATGTTGCCACCTGATAACAATACACATTATGTTACACTTAGAAAAATTCAACCACAATTTACTTCACCTCTTTCGTATAAGATAAAGATCAAACTGATAATTTGTATTATTATATGTTATTTATTTCACAAAAATATGCAAATGCTATTACTCAATTTCCTGTTCTTTTTAACCAATTTCAACTATATAATTATGTCACAATTCATTCCTTTAATTTTTCCTGTTGAATGTTTTTTATATTAGAAACTTCTGCAAGAGCTTATCATCTTACAGTGTTGTTTGTTCCCAGCAGCAAATTACAGCAATCCAGTTGCTTACACATTATCACAACAGAAATGCGTTGTTCTCCTCTCTTTAATTTTAAATTATGAATAATGTTGATAATCGTTCCAAAGACAATACATTTTCCATGATTCGTATCTTATCCAAACAAATGCCTGGCTTGAAAATAGTTCATTTAAATGCTCAAAGCTTAAATAACAAAATTGATGAGTTTCGTTACATCTTCACGGCATCCATGGTAGACATTATATGTATATCAGAAACATGGTTTCATACTAAAGTTCACGATAATATCTATCATTTACCTGGATTTACACTACACAGAGCAGATAGAGAAAGTAATGCAGGTGGAGTTTGTATTTATATTAGAGATGGAATAAAATGTTCCATTAAACTAAAATCTGACTGCTCAAGTCAATTGGAATTTTTATTCATGGAGGTCCTAACCTCTGATAGCAATAAAATGCTTATTGGCTGTATATATAGACCGAATCGAAATACTCCATTTGATAATCTAATAACAATGTTGGAAGACATATCCTTATCATATAGTGACATAGTACTAGCAGGCGATTTTAATAGTAATATTTTAAGGGAAAATATATTAACTGATACAATGCAAACTCTTAGTCTATATTCTGTAAATAAAACTAGACCTACCCACTTTACGCAAACAGCCAATACACTTCTTGATTTGTTTCTCGTTAATCGACAGGATAAAGTTTTGCTTTATGATCAACTATCGTCGTCCGGTTTTTTAAAACATGACATAATATTTCTAATATATGATACACGCCTAGACGATAATATATCACCAGTTAGTTACTATGACTTAAACAAAATAAATTACGATATGGTCTATGAATGTGTTGAAAATGTACAGTGGGACATGATTTATAATCTTGAAAGTTCTGACGAACAAGTTACATTTATGAATGAATATATTATGGACATTTTTGTTAAATGTGTTCCATTGAGACATAAAGTCATTAAGCACAACCAACAGCCTTGGTTCAACAACAATATTAAAAATTTAATTCTAAAAAGAAATTTTTGCTATAAAAGATGGAAACGATTTAAAACTCCAGCTCTCTTCTCTCTATACAAAACTGCCAGACGTGAAGTAGTGAAAATTATACAAATTGCGAAGGCAAAGTATCACAAGGATAAATTCTCTACGGCAATCTCTAGCAAATCCAAGTGGAATGAAATTCGAAGAATTGGGATTGGGCAAAAGAGGGATCAAAATATTAGAATGGATATAGATGTCAATTGCCTTAATCGGTCTTTTGTTAAAACAAATACATTACCAGTCACTGGAGCAACCCCTAGTGGTAGTAGGGGAGGGGAAAATTTATTCTCTTTCAGCTGTGTCGATCAGTCAGAAGTACTGGCCGGTTTTTTATCGGTTAAATCAAATGCTGTGGGCATTGATGAAATTAATCCTAAATTCATTAAAATTTTGCTTCCAAAACTTTTACCATACTTTACTTTTATCTTTAACACTATCCTAACAAAATCAGTATATCCTACTGCATGGAAGTTAGCTAAAATCATACCCATACCAAAATCAAATAACGAATTTAGGCCCATCGCAATACTCCCTTATTTGTCAAAAGTTCTAGAGAAATTAATGTACCATCAAATGTCAAATTATATTGAAACAGCAAATCTCTTAACACAACGGCAGTCCGGCTTTAGACCAAAAAGAAGTTGTACCACTGCGCTTATTGATGTAGTAGAAGACTTAAGAAATGCAATTGATTGTAACTTGATTTCAACTTTAGTACTTCTGGACCACAGCAAAGCTTTTGACACTGTAAGCCATTCTATACTCATCACTAAACTCGCCTGGCAGTTTCACTTTAGTAGTACAGCCTGTAAACTCATTTTTTCCTATATTAGCAATAGATCGCAATGCGTTTTTTATAACAACATCTTCTCCAACAAGTTAAGCATTCATAAAGGTGTGCCACAAGGATCCGTATTGGGACCATTTCTGTTCTGCATATATATAAATGATTTACCAAATGTATTAATTCATTGTAAAATACAAATGTATGCCGATGATGTGCAACTTTACTGCAGTACAGAACAAAAAAATATTTCTAGCTATGCTCAAAAAATAAACGAAGACTTGGAAAAAGTATACGAATGGGCATGTCAAAATGAACTAAGTCTTAATCCTTCCAAATCTAAATATATGATTATTTCAAACAAGAAAATTATAGAAAGTGAACTGTTCCCATTGCAACTTAACAGCACGCCAATTAAGTTTGTTAAGTCCTCATCCAACTTGGTAGTAATTTTCAATGACAAATTGACTTGGTCAAATCATATAAATAGCGTCGTTGGTAAGGAACATTGCATGTTAAGAAATCTATGGGCTGTCAGACATTCAACACCGTTTGATATACGCATGCTTCTAGCGAAAAGCTATTTAATTCCATCACTTCTGTATGGATGTGAAATCTATTTTAACTGTGATAGTACGGATTCACGCAAACTCAAAGTTGCTTATAATAACATAGCAAGGTATATCTTCAATAAAAAACGGAATGATAGAATCTCTGCTTATTCTTACCAAATATTTAATATGAACTTCGAGAATTTATTGAAATTGAAAAGTCTATTACTAATGCAGAGGATTATAGTCTCAAGTGAGCCAAAATATCTTTTTCAAAGAATACGTTTTGCCATGTCCAATAGAGGTAAAAAAATTATACAACAAATTTATAGAACCCGTATCTCAGAAAGGCAATTCTTTATATGTACTGTTCGTCTTTGGAACGCTCTTCCTTCTCAGCTTCAAAAATTGAGCAACGCATTAAAATTTAAACGGAAACTAGCTACACTTTATAAAGATTGAACTTAATTACAATAAAATTAAATGAATGAATAAAAATAACTAAAAATCAAATTCATTAATAGTGTATTAGAGTATAAATATCTAAATATATGTTTTGTTTGCTTAAATTATGTACATCGTGATATTATAACTTATGCCACTAGCACTGTAATATAAAAGATTTAATCTTGTTGTGCTAGGGTATCTCAAAATTGATAAATAAATAAATAAATAAATAAATAAATTGCACGAGAGATAAGAGTGCAAAGTGAAATTTCAGTGCTTCATTATTTCTCAGGTGCGGTAATGACGTCAAATGGAATTCCTTTCCGAATACCATCATATTATATACATGGTGTTTGATAAATATCCCAACCTATGCATTTAAAAGGATGGATATTGAAAAATACCAAATATACGAATTTTCAAATGAACAAATGGCCAGAATCGGTATATTTTATGTATAAGGAGGGTACAATTTTGGTAAATCCACTTACATGACGATAAATTGGCACAAATTTGATCTTATATGGACTAAATACGCATACTATCGATCTAATCCAGTTTATATATGTACATTTTAAAGGGACGCAGTTTAGAAAATGTAAAAAATGCGATTTTTCACTGAAAAGAAAAAATATGTGAGTCAATATATTACGTATGGAAAGAAAGCGTCGATACATCATCCATGACCCTACGGAGAGTGTAAAAAATTGCACATTCAAGGATAAATCCACCTCGGAGAAAAATGAAATTTTTTTCGATATTTTCGTAAAATTGTTCCATATATGGCAAAAGTAGATAGGGTAGATATGGGAGGAACTATTAGCGTTCAAATATTATTTGACAGTGATCTGATTGTAGACCTAGGGATTGAGATATATTAGTTATATCTTTATCCGAAGTAATAAAAGTTATTTGTCATTAGTAAAGGGTGATTTTTTAATCGTAGTTTTTTAAAAAATCGAATAAAACAACATTCAGCCAATTGGGACAAAAAAAAAATCGCGTATCATGGCTCAATATCGTTCGCTGTTGACGGTAACGTTTTTTCCACGGTCGTCTTTAAAGAAAAATGAATCGATGATGCCAGCAGCCCATAAACCACACAAGACTGTCGTTTTTTCGGGATGCATCGGTAATTCATGTATGGCGTGTGGTTGTCCATCTCTTCAGATGCGACAGTTTTGCTTGTTCAGCAAGAAATGAGCCTCATCGTTGAATACAAATTTTCGATAAAACAGCGGATTTTCATTGAGCTTTCGTAAGGCCCATTCACAAAAAATTAGACGTTGTGGTAGGACATTCATCATTCCATAATGAAATGGCAGAGTATACTGTACACTTTTCACTTTGACATATAACGTTTGGACGCCATTACCAACCAGTGCTGCTAAGCTGAAAAACTTAAATCTTACAAAATCACCCCACCGTTAGTCAGTAATGTCATACGAGGTGTGCTCAAGAAACAAGGCGAATTTTCAAATTTCTCGTATAATCGTATAACATTAAAATTTCTACCTAAAATAGAACATGGATTGAATTGTCAGTAACACGACTGTTTCCTCAATCTTTTCTGAGTGGTATAGTTCGGTCATTAACTTAGTATTATTTAAATTGTATAAATATCTCATTTCTTATTTGTCCTTGGATTTCTTAATGAAACGTATATATTTATCTTTAAAATTTAGTGTGATATAGCCGTTTAAATCTTTCAGTTGTGTGGTTTGTGATTAATGGCAACACAATGCATAATTTTTATGACGATTGATCGATAATTATAACCATATAACCATTATTAAAAAGTTGTTGACCAGTTTTTGCTGATACATATTTCGCACCGTGGCAGTGTCAGCATTTATAGGAAATATCATTCGTATACCGTTTATAACTCATGAAATACACCCGTTCATAATGTTAAGGCATATAAGAGGTGCCACACCTCTTTACCTAATATAGCATATGATAATTTCGAAATTGGTAGTAACTTAACATTAAATTTTTATGACGATCGGTCAGTTATTTTGTTCGTTAGAAGGAATTTTTAAAAAGACAGGCGTTTTTCTTTCTGTATCAGTAACATATGCAACAAATCGTATATTTGTGCCTCCAATAGTTGATGAGATAAGGACACCTAAAATTATAAGTTGTGTGGGCGGGGCAACGACCTTTTATCACTCTTAATGTAATATAACATACAACAATTTCGGTATGGACAGTGACTGTTAAATTCTTATGATCTTCAATCAAGTTCTAATGTAGCCTGTGATTCCTTCCTGGGCAACTGTGAAAGTTTCATGACAATCATGACAAATATACAAAGATACAAAGGCACAAACATACAAGCATTCAATTTCATATATTTAGACTGCAAAATGCAGTTAATGCTGATGAGTACACAAGCTTCGAGTCGGCCCAACTTTTGACGCCTGTACATTTCATTTCACATAATAACTATTTTTTGTTTTTACTTACACAACAAACATTCCTGAAGCGCCGACTACGTCCACAACAAGAATCAAACTAATTAAAAAAAGCAATGGTTATGATTGCAAACATCATGTTGTGCATTTACCATATTTATTTAAATACACATAAAATATTTCCGGCTAATCTTTAATATACTTCAAAAAAGCAAGTCAATTTTCACACTTTCCAAAAGGCGCTAATTGTTTATTGTCGATGTGAACAATTTACAACAGAAATTGAAGAAACAACGTTTCTGGCAGAAAGTCAGTTTTTCAAGAGATGTCTTTAGTCCCTGTTTGGGCAATTTTCCTACTACTTTGCACAATTTCAAACTTAACCCGCTTATAGATATGAGCGTCGCTTATGGATCTGGTAAGCGCTGGCCAGTTTGTGTGCATGGTTTTTTTGTCCAAACGAGTATTTTGACAGAACATCATAATTACAAAAAATGTTTCAACATTTCCTATTTAATTTTTTTTTTATCGAAATTAAACGGAAAATTGATTTGAAAAAAGTTTGAAAGTTGTCTACATACGAAGGAAATCTTTTTTCCATATAGAAAAAGATTTTTGGAACACAATGTTAAATGTTAAAAACAAGAGAATTTTTCTACAATGAGTAGGAAAGAAAGATTTTTAAATCCGTACGGGCTTTCTCAATCAAATATTTAATTTTTGGTTAATTAAAATCCACCCAGCGGGGGATCGAAATACGCACACCTCCTCCGGATGCTTTTCGTAATTGGTTAGATTACTCTGCAGTGGTGTCGTTTAGCTCAATCGGCCATAACGGCAGTTCAAACAACCAGTTTTGTCATATACTCGAAAAGGTTTTTTTTGCTTTCCTTTTCTGCTTGTACTTGCACAGAGGATTTTGAAAATCAAGTGTTTTTCACAAGAGAAATAAAATATGCTGATATATTATATTATGTGGGATGAGTCGTCGCAGTATCTGCGACACTGTGTACTGATGTGACAAGAGGGCAAATGTGGCGCAGTATGAGAACGATTGTCCATAAATGAATTAATTCCACACGAAATTGAATTTTTGTAGTATTTTTCGTGGCAGTTTTACCATTTATTCGTTAATTAAAAGCTATATAGGGTTAATTTGATACAAGAAGTAGTCATCCCAGTTCATTTACTTTTCAATAGCACCGATCTATACTTATACGGGCGAGGTTATCGAAAAATAATACAAATATATGTATTATATGGGGAATGGGTATTTTAGCCACACCCTCCTATTTTACAACGAACCGGTACATCGTCCGCGATATTGTAGATCACAAAGCGTGGTGAGGGGTAGCGTAATTCTTGTCCTGAAACTTTTTCTTTTAGGCATGTTTGTAATTGCACTCATTCCATACGTCTTGTGCCTTCTTTCCAAATTACGTTGGCTGAGAAGAATACCTTCCTCTCTCGTCCCATACAGAAGGCTTTATATCGGATCTGTAGAAGAACGTCTTGAAAATGTCTGTAATACCCAAATTTTGCAAAAAAAAAAAAAAAAAAAATCGTAGTGATAATAAATCTTTTGAGTCGTATAAGTTTAGAATTGTCCTGCTCTGGCGCGGTTAATAGTTAAATTTGACGATGTCACTGGAATGGCGACTCACGACCTACTGGTTGTGGCTGCCTATGCTAGCCTCTCCTATAGCACGTTACAACATGAACACATCTAAAAACAATTTTCTAATATCATAACAGATTCTTTACGGGCATCCACAAAAAAAAAAAACAATTTGCTAGTATGGCTCATGACGATTTCTTTGCCGACATCTAAAGGGTGTCCCAACAAGAACGCAAGATTTCAATTTGGTGCCATTCGAAGTGTCATTGTTTGGCATTTGAACAATTGTTATTGTTTGCTAGTAGAAGATACGAGGTTAGTAAAAATAGAGCGCTGGGCGAATAAACAACGCATTCTCATTGTGAAATTGTTTTACCAAAATGGTGAAGGTTTTACGGCTACAACTCGCAAATTGCGATCAATTTGGGGTCATAATAATGCTCCAAAAGAGTTAACTGTAAAGAGATTAGTGGATAAATTTGCCAAAACTGGGTCTGTTAGTGATGTTAAGACAACAATGCGCCTTCGACCAGGTCGATCGACCGAAAATGTCGCAGCTGTACGTGATGATGTCGCTCAAACTCCATCCACCTCAATTCGACACCGTGCTCAGCAAATTGGTGTCTCCAAATCCACTATGCAGCGGATTTTGGCGAAAGATTTGCATCTTCATGCATACAAAGTTCAATTGACTCAGGACCATGGACAGCGAAGGGAGTTCGTTAATTGGGTATTGGAGAGACAACATGAAAATGCTGATTTTGCCGATAAAATCATCTTCAGTGACGAGGCCCATTTCCATCTTGATGGCTTCGTCAATAGGCAGAATTGTCGCATTTGGGGTGATGAAAATCCTCGAGTGATTCACGAGAAGCAAATGCATCCTCAACGTGTCACTGTGTGGTGTGGATTTTGGGCTGGAGGAATCATTGAACCTTTTTTTATGAAAATGAGGCATGTCAAGCGCAAACAGTCAATGGTGTTCGGTATCATGAAATGATAACCAGTTTTTTGTGCCTGAAATTGAAGAAATGGATGTGGGGGACATGTGGTTTCAACAAGACGGCGCCACATGTCATACAGCCAGAGAGAACGTCGAAGAGAACGGATGTGTTTTAACTATAGCTGTGGTTTAATACAGAAAAAATACATATAATATATTCAATTAAATACAATTAAATATATACATATTTTATTTTATTGGTGAAAACAAAATCTAAAGAAGGAAAACAGTGATTATTGAATGTTAGAGGAAAATAAACGAAATGGCTTCATGCCAAAAGTGTGATAAGCCCTTAAGGCGAGAAAAAGACAGTATAATATGCAACGGATATTGTAACGGATTATTTCATCCAAATTGTGTTGACTTGTCTGAGTACGATTGTAGAAGCATAAAAGAAAAAGAATACATTCTATTTATGTGTACAAAATGTCAAAATATGATGAAAAACATTTATGAAAACATGGTGGAGATAAAAAGTCTAATAATGAAGAATAACGAAGAAATGCAAAAATTAAAAAATAAATGTATGGATGCGGTAAATGTAAAAAAACCAGAACAAGGAGAGCGGAAGCAAAAAATAACATATGCAATGGCTGTTAGAAATGAACAACCGGTAATAATAACGCCAATAAATACACAAAAGAGTGATGAAACAAAAGAAGTAATAAGAAATGTTATTGATCCATTATCACTGTCGTTAAAGGTGCAAAGTGTACACAATCGAAAAGATGGTGCGATAGCAATAAATTGTGAAGACGAAGAATCTAGGAAAAAAATTGAGAACGAGGTGAAAAAGAAGCTTGCTAATGAGTATACAGTAAAAATCCCAAAGAGAAAAGAGCCCTATCTCCTTGTTACGGGTATTAGCTCTCAATGGGAAAAAGATAAAATAGAGACGGCAGTTAAAAATCAAAATGATATTAAAGATAATATAGAATGTGTGCATTTTTTCAAAGTACGAAGTCAACGTTATAATCCATACAGAGCAGTGATAAAAACAAATGCTGATAATTATCAATACATAACAGAAAAACAAACGATTAGTATCGGTTGGGATTCTTGCAAAGTGTACCCATATGTGTTTGTAAAAAGATGTTATAACTGTTGGGGATACAATCACAAAGCTAGTGAATGTAAGAATAGAAGAGTCTGTCCAAGATGTGCTGAAGATCATATTGATAAGGAATGTAGCAATGCTGCCAAATGTAATAATTGTGAACAGGCTAATATAAAATTAAAGTTAAACTTAAATACAACTCATGATTGTCGTAGCAAAGATTGTCCTATTTTTATAAAAAAAATTGAAACTGAAAAAAACAGAATACAAATATAGCAACAAAATGAGTTAATAGTAATGTGCCAAAATATTCAAAGCTTAATAACCAATATTGAAGAATTAAGATATATTTGCAGTAATAACAAATTTGATATTATGGTTTTAACTGAAACCCGTACTACAGAAGATATTATGGATAATGAAATTGAAATAATTGATTATAACACAATAAGATGTGACAGTGAATCTAGACATACTGGTGGTGTTGTAATTTATATAAATATTTGTTATCAATATGAAATATTATCGGTAAATAAAGTAGACAATGATATTTGGTGGATGGTAGTGAAAGTGCGGCACATGAACAAAGCTGTTTTAATTGTGGGATTATATAGATCACCGAGTTCGTCAAAGCGAATGTTTTGTGAACATTTTTCAGTATTAATGGATTACTTAAATGAATTTGAGTATGAATCTTGTGTAATGGGTGACTTTAATATTAACTGGAGTAACAGCAGTGATGTATATACTAAAGAATTAATTATAATATCGAATGAAAATGGTTATAAACAAATAATAAAAAAACCAACAAGAATAACTCCAACATCACAAACGATTATAGACTTGGTTTTTTCAAATGTTATAAATATTAAATATAAAATTGATTCTGCAACAGCAATAAGTGATTATGAATCTCTTATTATAAGTTTTGAGGGGTTTCTAAATGATAAGGAAAATGTAAAGAGAACAGTAAAATTTTTAAAATATAATAAAAACCAGTTATGTACATCAATGATTCTGGAAGGGTTATATGATATTAACAACAGTTTGAATTTAAATGATCAAGGAAATGAGTTTTCAAATAAACTATTAAAAGTTGTGAATAAATATGTGGAAGAAAAACAAGTACAAACTTACAATAATGATAAAAGATGGTATAATAGTGACATTCATGGTAAAAAGGTTTTAAAAACCAATTTAAGAAAGAAAGCGCAGCTAACCAGAAGTATTGCGGATTGGCACCTGTACAAGGTGGCTAGAAACAAATATAAAAGCACGTTGCGAAAAGCTAAAAGAACATATATTCAGAATAGAATAATACGGTGTAATGATCAAAAAGAAATGTGGAAGGAAATAAAAAAATTTGTATTAAAAAAAGACAGAGAAGATATTAAAGATATAATATTTGATAATAGAAATGAAATGCTGTGATAATAGCAAATCGATTTAACATATTTTTCATAGATAGTGTCTGGTTAATACATAATACAATTGCTTTAGTGCCATATACAAATATAATAACAGAAACTGCACTTAATTTTGAGTTTGAGCCTATAACCTTAATTGATTTAAAAGCTGCGTTGTGGAAAATGAAAAAGAAACAAGACTTTAACTTCATCAGTCCGAACTTGATAATAGACTGCTTCAATGTAATTGGTAACAGCTTATTGACAATAATAAACAAATCATTTCAAACAGGTATTGTACCAGACAGTTGGAAGTATTCGGTGGTTATACCAATACAGAAAGTAAAAAACTCAAAAAAATGTGAAGATTTTAGGCCAATTAACATGTTGCCGGTACATGAGAAATTATTAGAACGGATAGCGCATGACCAAATAGAAGCATACTTTGAAGAAAACAATTTACTATATGAAAATCAATCTGGGTTTAGAAAAGGACATTCATGTGAGTCCGCGCTTAATATGGTTATAACATCGTGGAAAGAATCAGTGGCGGCTAAAAAAGTTATATTATGCGTTTTCTTGGATTTGAAACGTGCCTTCGAGACTATAGACAGAAATATACTCATTATGAAGCTGAATAAATATGGTATTGGGCAGAATGCTGCAAAATGGTTTAAGAGCTACCTTAGCGGAAGGACACAAAAAACAAGAATACAAAATGTTTTTTTCACCGTTGAAGTTAGTTGATCTTGGTGTTCCTCAGGGTTCAATATTGGGACCTTTACTTTTTGCAATATATATTAATGATATGTGTGAAGTAGTTGAGAAAGGAAAGCTGGCTCTATTTGCTGACGATGCGTTGCTGTTTGTGGAAGCTGACACGGCGGATGAGTGCAGAAGACTGATGCAGAGTGACTTAGAAAGAGTAGTTAAATGGCTTAAACAAAATAAACTAAAATTAAATGTGAACAAAACAAGATGTATGTATATAAATGGCAGTAATAGTGACAGCATAATGATCGAAGATGAGGAAATAGAGAATGTTTGTGAAATAAAATACTTGGGTGTGGTAATAGATGATAAATTATGTTTTGATAAACATGTTCAATATGTAGTAAAAAAGATTGCGAAAAAAGTGGGATTTTTTAAAAGGATTAGGAAGTATATTAGTTATGATACAGCGATAAAAGTTTATAATGTAATGATTAAGCCGCATTTTGAATATTGCTCCACAATTTTGTTTTTAGCTAGTCAAAGAGCAATAGGAATCTTACAAAAAATACAGAATAGAGCAATGCGAATTATTTTGAAATGTAATATTTTGACACCTATTAGAGAAATGCTAAATGTGTTGATGTGGTTGAGCGTAAAACAAAGATTATATTTCAATGTATTAGTATTTATATTCAAAATCAAAAATAATGTATTACCCTCGTATTTGTCTAGATATATAAGAATAATAAGAGATGTTCAGCCTTATAATTTAAGAAACAATGAGGACTTGAGACTAGCCTCGTTTAGAAGCGCAACAGCACAAAATAGTTTAATTTATAAGGGATTTGCTTTATTTAATGAATTACCGAATAATATAAAAAGAGAACTGAATTTTAATCGATTTAAGGAATTTACTACAGCATATGTTATAGATAAATTTTAATAACAGTTTATTGTATTCAAATAGTTAAATATTGACTAAATAAATAAATAAACTAAACTAAACTAGAAACAATTCAATTGCTACATCAGTCATTTAAATTTTGCGTTCTTGTTGGGACACCCTTTATAAGAAGATCTGTATTAGGTATTCCAAAAAAGAGAAGGGATGCTCATTTCAAGTTGACCTATTTTTGAAGTCCGTCGTCATACTCTATTGATATGGAGAAGATAGAATGTTTTACAGCAGACGATTGAACTTTAATCGACGAGCAGCTAAGGGAGAGAATCTAATTATTCGGATATCATAAGTTGTGTTAAGATATGTAAAATATTACAATTGACTCAATTTTAAGCGAATTAAAACTTATAGACAAAAAAGCAAATCTTGTCAAATTCGCCATTTTGTATGGAGGCTGTATGAAGGACACTGTGAGCAAGCGGTGTGTAAAGTTTTAGTTGTTTCGTGTAGACTCTTCAACAGAAATGCAACAAGAAGTGGTGAAGCAAATTTCGTCTTAAGATACTTACGCTCTGACTAGTATTCTTTAATTCGTTATGCTTTATTTCGTATCAAAATCGAAGCAAATGGCAATTCTGAACAATTGAATAGTCCAGTTTGTGAAATGAGCAATAGGAAAATAGTGACCGTAGGCGGCTTTTTGATCCAACTTTCTTACATTTTTGCAAACCAGATAAAGACTAATTTGTAGTTTGTAATTCGCAGATTTGTCTGAATTTACTTTTCTCGAACTTGGTTTTTATTTAAAAATAAACTTTCTCCTTTTGCTTTAGTTACGCCCCCTGTATGTAGACGTTGATCATTCTTGATTGTTTATTTATCAAAGAATTCACGTTTTATTTTATTTGTTTGCTTTTTGATTGTAACTAAAATCTGGAAAAGAGGTTTCATGTTTCGCATTTTTGCCGTTTAATCGGTGTAGCAAAAGTTCATTTCTGTGAATTAAAAAAAAAAGAATTTTTGGCTCAAAGGTGCAAAGTGGCCACGTTTCCAGGAACCAGTGATATATGCAATTTGCTCAGTTTATTATTAATTTTCTAATACTCGTCGATACTATTCGCCAAGTGAGTGATCATTTGCCAGATTTCTTAGTGTTTTGTAATTTAAAGTGTTTTTTGGTGTTGTTGGAAGAGGACACAATCTTCCTGATTCATTGGTTCCAAACATTTGATACGAAACTTGCTGGCCTCCGCCATACCCACCAAAAGGAGAAACTTCCTATATATTGCGATATATGAGCTTTCTACCTTCCTCAAGATAGTATTTGTTATTTTGCTGTATTAGATTCTGAATTTATCCCTTGTAGAAATGAATATTTGTCCTTCATTTCTATAGATTTGATAGTCAATGCAGGATATTAATACGATTATAAGAGAAATAACGAAAACTGAACTTATTCTTGTCTATTTTGCAACCATTGAAATCAGTTCTATTGCTACTGTCAGTTGGAGAGCAAATCATCTTCATAATTGTCAAAACTGTCGTGTTTTTTGTGTTCGCCATCCTAGACTTAATTAATTGTCTAAAATAAAACTACAAATTGGTGGCATGCAAGAGTCCAGAGATAGCCCTACAAATCCAAACTTTGCCAACGATCCAATAGCCCCATCATCAGGCCAGTTCAAAAAAGATGGGAAACAACTCCAAGTTCGGGGAAGTACACATATGGTCAAAATAATAAGTGCACCCTATATATTATAATATACACATATATTTAAAGGCTCGTAGACGAAAATTTATTTAAATTAAAAGAAAAAACAAATACTAATTTCTTTTGTAATAACATTAGAAATAAAATAAATACTAAAACAGTAACAAAAACAAAAATTAAATTCAGTATTTTTCAAAAAGTAGAAATTAATGAAAAAATATTGGACAAAGGTAAAAGTACATTTAGTTAAAATAAGCAAAAAAGTAAAAAAAAATCAAGTTTTTTCTGCTAAATTGGCTGAGTTTCGTTAAAAGCCGGTATATCTACCTTTAATTTCAATTATTTTGTTGACTCTTTCTAGCATGCTGGCAATAAGTTTCCTGCAGGTTTCTATTGGTACTTCATACCAAGTTTTTTGAACAAAATTCTATAACTGATTCTTAAGAACCTCCTTTACAATTCGTTGCTTCAAGTCTCCCCAAAGATTTTCGATTGGATTTAAGTCCGGAGATTGAATTGGCCTGTTGCTGGAATGTCCATCTAAGAGGCATACTTTCCACAGCATAGTTCAACATCGTATTTTCCAAGATACCTTTGTAGTGGAATCTGTGTCGGTAATTCGATGTATTCGATAATATTGCCGCGCCCGTGCTTGACCGTCTTCATGGAATTTCTTCAATGCTTGGAAGGACTTCTTGCAAACGCCAATCTAGTCTTAAAATTTTTTTTATCTGAGCAAAGGAACTTTTTTGGCTATCCGTCCTCGTAAATGTGCTTCTTGTAGTCTACGACGAACCGTTCGCAATGAAATTACATTTCCAATTTCTGCTGAATCCCTCTTGAAGACACAAACGGGTCCTTCTTCACAAGTGTTAAAGTACAGATATCTGTTGTTTTTGAAGTTTTTTCGGGTCTTTCGCGAGTTTCGACGGGCATTTTAGGCTTTAAAGCATTTTGTACAAAAAATAGCGACCGATTCATAGTTTCTCCTACAGAACGAAGACTTTGGCCACTTTCTCTTAGTCTTGAAACAATTTTTCTCTCCTCCGGAGAACAATGACTTTTTCGACCCATGTCTAATTTTTTTTACTACATAGTTTGTTATAAATAAAAATAAACAACAAGAAAAACAAAAGAAAAGACTAGAGCAGACTGCGAAAATATTAAAGGATTGAGCCATGCATTTATTATTTTGACCAAGTACTGACATCACACATAAACAAATCTAACTCACAATGAAAACAACGTGGAAACCCAAG
>JAHXMU010026253.1:138376-148536 GCA_019455685.1 Philornis downsi | reverse complement strand
GTAGCTTATATATACTTTGGTGCAAAGTATTTGGAAGTTTTATAAATACTTTTAGGAATTCAAAAATAAATAGGGAACATATTTCTTTCAGACGGATTTGTACATTTGGTACAAACAATCACATTTCTTCATTCAAAAATATTAATTTAAATTTCGGAGTGACTTTCTGAAGCAATGGCTTGTATTTTCTATGTGGAATTTCACAGAATTTAAGGGATGATTGAAATATCTAGGTATATTTTTTGGAAATGGCCTTAGCTAATTTGAATACAGTTCTTCATGCGCATTCCAATGAATAATACAACCGTCAGAACGTTTTTCAGATGGAAAAGACTTCAGTTCTCGCTTCGTTGGCTAGCTCGCATGTCAAACTCGTATTCCCGTAGCGTCGGAATTGACTCGATCTGGCATATCTTCAGCGACTTGTCGCGATTGCATTTTTGAGAAAATTCAGATCTTTTGACCAGCAACGCGTGTCATGCCCAAACAATTCTGTGAAATGGCAGCGCAGAAAGCTGCTATTTCTCTTTATTTATTTTTGTCGATTTTAACTTTAGTTGAAGACGTTGATGGCCGGCCAGTGTGGGACAAATATTCTACCACATGTAGCACACTATTAAATTTTAAATACGAGACTTGAGATAAATTATTTGTTATTTTTATTAATTTTAAAAATCTTGAGGTGACAAAACCGAGCTCTGTAGACAAACTGTATGATATATTACGCTTAAACAGTACGGACAGACTTAGCGACCAAAAGAATTTTGATTTTCCCTTTATACAATTCGTTTTAGGAAAATGTAACCGCCATAGGTAGAGGAAGCATAATCTTTGCTCTAAGTCAGCTGCAACTAACGTCAAAACGGACAAAAACGATATAATGGATCTACAAAGCGAGTAGTTTACTATATTTGGCTACGTTTGTAATCGAGGAAAATTATCATAACTTTTGTATTGTGAAACTAGAGTTGTTAATTTAAGCGGCAGTCGCCTCGATGTACCTGATGAATATCTCGAGCAGTTTCAAACTTACGTTCAATATCGTCATCAGACTATAGGACCCGTTGAGTCAGTCAAAAAATAGAATGCGTGTAAGCTTACTAAATGTGAGAAGCTTCCCCATATTTCGTTCATGGAATGCAGAAGATTTGTTGTAAATGAATAGAAACAGTTTTTTTTTTATTTTTTGAAACAAATGTTTGCCGAACTAGAGCGAAACTTCTCAAAAGTTTAAAATGTGCATATCAGATCAGCTAAAATTCCAATCGTGGTTATGGAAATGTCTTAGGGCATGGCACATTTTTCGAAAGCTCATTGTACATTTAAAAAAATTAGAAAATATCTAAGATAATTAAAGTAGATGTATATGTACTTCGTTATGTTCGATTCTATCGTTCTTTCATCTATAGTTTCCTTATTACATACGACAAAATTGTAATTTTTCGGCCGAACGCTTTGCTATTATCAACTTCGGAACGTATAATGATATATATTTAAAAAAATATGTTGTTTCATTTCATTTTTTTCAACAGTCTTGTAATTTAAAGCCTTTTGGCCAATATTAAGCAAATTACAAAATGCATAAAATAAATAGTACTGGAATTAAAAAAAACAAAAACAAAATATAACTTAGAATGTAATATCATATTAGCTAGTAACTATTTACATATAACGCTCAAATTAAAGTGCACTAAAAATAGGCGGAATGAAGGGAAATAAAAGTAGTGAGAAAAAATTAAATATTGATTGATATAGGTCAGTCCAAATTGCAAAAGTTTATATTGAAATACCCATGTATTAGCGTAACAGTTCGAGATACGGCGGAAGTAACAAATGACGGGAATTTCTGGTAAAGATCAACGCGAGGATTTCTAATGAACAAATGATGATTCATTTGAACGATTGTAAGTCAGATATATAAAATGTCTATTATAGCTACAATTTTTATTACTACCATTTGGAAAAACTCAGTTTTTAATGTATTATGAAAGAACATTTTTCATTTGTTTTTTATTTAAACGTTTCTATAAATTAACGAGAGAGGGAGCCTGTAATTCTAAATCCCCTCACTAATCAAGAAATTCAAATTGGCACTTATTTAAAAATTAAAAAAAAACATATTACTGAAGCGGCCGTAAAAAATGAATATGGAGTAAAAGTAATTCTCATAATTAATCACACTCAAAGATATCCTGATACTGAACATCAGTTTAATAAAAAAATTATTTTACAATATTAAAAAAATTACTTAAACGGAAATTAGCGACTGACTAACTAACGACTGAAAAAACAATATTTAGAAAAAATTACCTCTTTGAATTTCAATGCAAACATTATGAAATGAAAGAGGAATCCCGTTAAGTGAAAAATTATGACACGTTGTGAAGTTCCGAGAAAAGTCAGTCGGCTAGCCGTTGCTATTGCAGGAAAGAAAAGGAATAAAGTAAAGGACTGTGCGCATCGAAAGCGTAGTTGTAGTATTATATTTTCAAATAATTGTATTTCGAAAAAAAGTCCTCGGACATATATCATAGCTCAAAATCGCGAAATCTTGGCCCGTCTCATGAAGGAAAACGAGAATCACATCATCAATCCAGCAGCCTATACAACGCCAGCCTCGAAATCCCGTAAACCCTCATTAAGCCGCGATGCAGAACCTAATCAACATGCGGTGGGCTTGTTAAATTCCGGTTTGTGCGATAACGTTAATACTAGTAGTTCCAACCTCACTGACAGCAGCAATTGTTTTACATCAGTTTCAAACCACAAATCAAATAATGCTCAACGTTTGAGTACGAATAATTCTGGTAGCTTATTTGTGACGCCTGATGGACGATACTTAACAGAGGTACAAAGAAACAACCTGAGGCCGAGTTTAAATCGGAACAAGGATGCCGTGTATATAGCCACTAAAAATGTGGTAAAAGCGATCATTACTCTGTCACAAGCAGTTGGCGAGAATAAGAGTAATAATTTCCTGGAGTTGGTTAAAGATATTGGGTTCGAATTAAGAAAGTTATTGCAATCGGTAGACCATATGTCACCATTAATTCCTGCCGAAGCCTACAAAGAAGTAGAAATGACTCATAAGGTATTGCCCAAGGGTATGCATGAATTGGTGGCCGCTATGAAATTAGCCCAACAGTACAATGACACTACATTGGATGTAGAGTACAAAAAGGGTATGTTGTCGATTTTAGATGTTGTCGATACCATTCGACAACGCTATGAGTCCTTATTTGTAGAGTTCTTTGAACAAAACGAATCTTCATCATCGGTCACATCCAGCAATAATGCACAAAGCGCCAATAGTTCAGCTGGGGGCGAGATAATGAATGAAGACGGCTATCAAATAATGCAAAATCACACAGTGGATCCCTTTTACTTAAATAGTACCGAAGCTCACAATATTGTAGTTAATCAAAATTTAGTCTCCTACTAAGAAGAAATTTAACCTTTAATACTGACATAGCAATGTCAAATTTTCCAAATGAACAACACCAACCACTAAAAATAGTTGAAGATGCTAACACTCACTAAAAACCCTTTACATTGTAAGACTTTCATCAAGATTTATAAGACCCTATAAATCTCCTCCCTTCTTCCTTCCTCTCTCAGCACTGCAATGTGCATTTTCCACTATAACCAAGTTTCCCTCCCCTTGCTTTCCCTCTTGAAATATAGTAATGAATAGAATTTTTAACATATTTATTGAATACGCACTATTGACCCAAAAAATATAAAAAATACAAAATGCTATCATATTCCCGTATAATTATGGTGTCATTGTTGTCGATACAAAGATCAGGACAAGTATAGAAGAAAATTTACATTTAACACAAAGTCGGCAAAAATGTATAAAGTTTCATTTATTTAAAATACTACTTTTGTGCATTGTTTACTATACATTCAGTGAGCTTACACGCATTCTTTTTGATTTTTAGACTCACTCGACTGTGAATGGCGCGGTGGTTAGTACATGGAAATATCTTTCTCATGATTGCGGGTTCAATCACCGATACACCCACTTACTCTTACTTGAGCGGCATTCACCTTGATGTGTTTGACGATCACTTCAAGTAATCGAATAATTGACAATTTTAGTAATTGCTTCTCAAACTTTTCGAATCGTCGTTGAACTGTAGGCCTCGTTTGAATGAGTCATATACATATATGAATATGTAGCTAAATTTCGGGAAAACGAATTAACGATAACAGATAGGAGGATTTACCTATACGCCTTCTCGTTTCAAATGATATGTATGGTATAATGAATGGATGCTTCATTTAAATTTTTCAATTGAAATTTTTTTATCAATCAATAATGCCCATATTGGACTATACATTGATAGAAGTTTAACATTAACTATACTGCGTAAATCTATTTTCTGGCAAAGAACCACAACCACAAAGCACACCTTTCAGAACAAGAAACCTATGAAATTATATAGCCAATTGTTGTGAATGTAGATTGTCTGTGAAAAACGAGAGACAAATATATATCTAAACTAATCAAAACAAAGCATAATATCGTAGTTATCTACAAATGTAATGTTACACGTCAATTTTATTTCTAAAGTTTTTCGAATAACAATTGACAGATTATAACAAAATCGTAACACATAATATATCAAACAAACTGAAGCAAGTATGGTGCAAACGTCGTACGCCACTACGATATTGCATTAACTTTTGTCCAAAACTTTCGAAACAAACTGAGAACTTCTTCAGGCCAGTAGGCCCAGTTTATACATTACATGCGTTTTTAGAAAAAAATATTATAAATATAAAAAATATTTAATTTAGTTTTGGGCAGATACGAGCAGTGTGATCGGTACATTTCAAATGATAGTCAATTTTACATCCAGGACAAGGAATAATTAAAGGTGATTTGAAAACAACATTTTGCACTGCATTAATTTGCCACGCAGTGAGCTCACCACCATATTGGAATATAATAAACTTGGTTTTATAAAAATTGATTTTTATGCAATTTCTAACAGCTCAGCAACAAGTACGAAAGATATCGTCGTCAGGATCCGATGTGTAGTTATTAATGCAGATATTGAATTAGAGAGAAACAGTTGACTATCGTCAGCATAGATACTGAACTGAGAGTTCACTACCCAGGAATGAATATCATTAATATAAAATATGAAATGAATCGGACCTCGTTACCTTAATATGGAAGATCCTAACAGACAACTTTTGAAAATGAAAGTGAAAAAAAATATAAATAAAAATGAAAAGGAAATATAAACCAAAAGTAATAAAAAGCGCTAACTTGTTTCCCTTAATCATTTGCTGTTGTAGGTTTTAACATTTAGAATTTAGGGCCTTTCTATTTTAGGCTAACAATATGTACACATACAGCAGATGGTGTATCAATGGCATCGACATAATTTGCTTCGAAATACTATCACAAATTACATTTTCATATTTCTACATCTTTGTTTATTAAGAGAATTTCAATTATTCTTCACAATTATATGAATAATGATGTCTCGATATTAACAATTTAACGTTTTTTTAATATTCATGTCTGAAATTGCATTTCGTTTGTCACATTCACATCAATTACCACTATTTGTACTTATAAATAAGAAACCAATAACATCATGTTCCGAAAATAATTTTTTAATTTTTTTTTCTTCTAAGCGCCGTCAAGAGGAATTGGACAGAAAAGCTGCAGAGTTGGATAGACGTGAGCAACAATTGCAAGGCAACGTCCCCCAGTTGAATAATTGGCCGCCTCTGCCAGATAATTTCTGCGTAAAGCCTTGCTTTTATCAAGATTTTAATTTGGAAATACCTCCAGAATTTCAGAGACTTGTGAAACATTTGTATTATACATGGATGTGTAAGAAAATCGCTACAGCATTTTGAGTAACGTTTATGTGCATTTTTGTTTGTCTACTTTTTAGTCTACACACTGACAATGTGTCTTAATATTATCGGAGGTCTTATTATTCTTTTGTACAGTGGAGAGTTTACCAATTTTGGTCTTGCTATTTTCTATATGTTGCTGTTCACTCCCGCTTCATACCTTTGCTGGTAGGTCCCGGAATGCTGTATCTCAATTTCTAAGTAACAGCATATATTTTCTATTCCCCACAGGTTCAGGCCAGCTTATAAGGCATTTCGTAATGATTCAAGCTTTAACTTTATGGTGTTCTTCTTTGTCTACTTCTTTCAAACACTGTTTTCTGTTTTCCAAGCAGTGGGATTTCGCTCATCTGGCTATTGTGGCTTTATAGTGGCCATTCATCAATTTAACTCTACCGCTTCAGGCATAGTGGTAGGTCTTCTGTTGCTGTGTATCGCATTTTGTTTTGCTATTACGGCGGCTGCAAACATTATGATGATAACCAAGGTAATGCGTAGCCAGTAAATACCATCATGGTCCAATGTAATCCAAAGTTCTACCTGTCTTGTAGATTCACACAATATATCGCAGTTCGGGAGCAAGTATGGCCAAGGCCCAGGCTGAGTTCACCACTGAATTTATGCGTAATCAAGACGTTCGCAATGCTGCGTCTTCTGCTGTCAATACAGCCATTAATTCGCAGTTCAACAATCGTCGGTACTAAGAAGGGGGATAGTAATGAGGGTGGATTTGTAAGGAATATCAGGAGAACTCCGTTGCAGATGTTGGCAATCCAATCAACAGAACTAAAACAAGCAAATAATAAAAGAGACATTAACACTAGTAACAAAGTACGAAGTAACACATAATGAACAGTTTGCTAAACGCAAGTGCAGTAACATCTTTGAAGACATGTTTTTTATTATTATTATTACTATTATTATATATTATGTTCATTCTTCAGTTTAGTTACTTACAAATACAAATGAATATATTTGGTTAACTACATACACATAACACATAAATACATACATACATACATGCTTATCAATAAGTAATTTCCATATACAGATGAAGATATTCCGTCATGAATGGAAGCGGATTCAGCGTGCAACCGCTCCCTAACTCTTCATGAAGAATACAAATGTGTACGTCCATTTCTTTAAATTATATACATACCTATACAATACATAAATACCTAAAACAGTTTAATCGTTTGTCGTATATTATATTTCGGAGCATTA
This sequence comes from Philornis downsi, assembly GCA_019455685.1. Classification (NCBI taxonomy): domain Eukaryota; kingdom Metazoa; phylum Arthropoda; class Insecta; order Diptera; family Muscidae; genus Philornis; species Philornis downsi. The sequence continues at coordinate 141,426 of JAHXMU010026253.1, read as the reverse complement.
TAAATCTATATCTGTAAGATCTTTTGTAGTACCATCCGTATTACTTCATATTACACTGTTCCTAAGCAGCAGTAATGTCTGGAAATTAATTAATTTTATTATTACTATTATTATTTTGTTATCTACATACATATGTATTCTTATGTAATAAAATACAATTATATAATAGATGTATATACGTGATCGCATTCATATTACATGGGCAACAAAACAAAAATCGGTCCTTCAAAGTAATATGGTATAACTTGACTTCAAATATAAGAAAGGATAATTTATGGGTTTTGAATAAATCTAGAATAATTCCTGAAATCAATATGTTTATTATTTTGGTATTCTTTTAAACCGACGAAAATATTTGTTCAATGCCTCAGAATTTACTTTTGAATTACTTAAAAGCAAACAGAAACAATGGGTAAAATGCAGCAGTATCGTATCAACTAAATGTTTAAAATCTAAACGTTTCCACATGATGTATTTTCATTCCATAGAAAAGCTGAATATTCTGGTTTTTATAATTGCGCTGGCTAATAATAAAAGAAACAAATCTAAAAATAAATAAAAATGAAAGCACCACGTTTATCAAAGGCCCATGGTTTTAAATGGAATCCTCAACAGATGGGAAAATTCAAGAAGACGCTTGTATAGGCGAACAAACAGGTATGTGATACAAAAAGTTTTCGATTTAAAATCGATGCAAAAACGATGAAAGTTGTGATGCACATCTTTTTATCGATTTCATTTCGGTTTGAGCTGAAATCGAAATCGATTTCATTTTCCATTTCGTTCTATGGAAAATATGGATAAGAAAGGTGTGATAGAAAACGAATTATCGTTTTCATTTACGGTTTTAAATCGAGTAGTCTTTGTGTGGCGATTTTGCAAAGTCGCACTTCTTTATTCGGAAGAAAAATAATAAATTGCGAACAATTTAAAACTAAAGTGAAGAAAATTTGAAATGTAGGTATTTATATCAAACATCTGATAAAACACAGACTTTTTTTGTATATTCAGGGGTCAAAACAAATGGCTCAAGTCCTTATCCAGAGTCTGCCAGAAGCCATGAACCACAATCTCCATTTTCATACATGGAACAATAAAAGTCTTTTTGGATGCTTAAATTCCACACAAACGAATCATGACTTGAACCTGGTCGCGTTGCATCCACAGCCAAAATATTCATTTTATAGTCGCAAATCTAAAAAAAAATTGAATTAATACAAAATTTACACATACATAACTCATCTAAATTAACTCACAATCATGGCATTTATGCTGTAATATCCTTTTCTATTATAAAACAAATGTTCCTAAGCACCTGGTTTAATTATTGCACTGTGGGTGGGTACCATCTATGCAGCCAACAACGCCTGGAATTCTGTATTTATCAAAAAAATGTTTTTTTGACTTCAATATTTCTTGTGGCTCAGCGGAAAGTTTTATCCAGTATTGGCACAACACCTGCTCCAGGGGAACAACCATGCGTCCAAATATTTTAGAAAATGTGGTGCGGTGCATAGCTATGGCAACATCATTCCCCACAGAGCGTTGAAAGCAGCCTTCAGCGAAAAATCTGAGCGTTGCTGCCAACTGGATTGCTAATGGAATGGACGATGGTGTAACACTTGTCCCAAGTTTATCCATTATCCAAATAAAGGCTTCTTTATTTAAGCAAAAGCATTCTACAAAACTATAAACAATTATGTATTACTGAAACCTTGGGATAACACATTTGGTTTACTTTTTTCCCGGCAAAACTAGTGGATTGGAAGCATCGCGTAACTTTTTCCTTTTACTATTTTCTTCTTTATTTGATGCTTCACTTAAAATTGCGGACACTGTGACAATAAATGCCATGTTATAAAATTATTTTTCAGCTTACACTTGTTAATTTGATTCTTGTTGTGCAAACACTTGTATTTTAAAACGTAAACAAATGCTCTGAGTTGTATTTTGCAAAAGAATATGGTGGAAATTAAACACAACTGGAAAATGAAATCGATACGATTTCTGTCACAGCTAAAATCGATCTGTTCGTTTTGGCACTTCGTTTTCATTTGAAAACGAATCGATTTGCATCACATACCCCAAAGTTTGGTGAATATTCTCGAAAAGAATAAACGGGAGAAAAAAAATATTAGTGGAGAAAAATCTGAACCGTTAGATTCATAAACGGATTAATACCTTTATTTAATTCAAAATGAAACACACAGCTGTTAAGGTTTCAGTCTTTATTTCCAGCGACTATGTGGGGGGAATGTATTACGACGACTAACTCTTAAGATGGTCCACACGACCAAACTCACGTACATTGTAATGTTCGAAAAAGACTTCAAGAACGGGAGAGAGCTTTAGAATAGTCGTTATTTCAGTACAGTGATGGTTATCAGAATAGATATATATTAATTGTAATTCGACAATATTCGAAATTCATTGGTAGGATGAACATGCTGCCCCCCTTGCAAGGTTGCAACATTCGATTGTACATTCATTATTAATTAATTTAATATTATAATTCCATAAGTAAAGTGGTAATTCAGTTCAATTCTAACCGTAGATATAAATATTTCAAAACATGTTTCTTAAAGACTACATTGGGACGTCGAATTATGATCCCGAATTAACATTTATGATAACAGTGGCAGCTCGCGGGGCTGCAGACTTTCCTGCAGACACATCGTAATTATTTATCGCCATTTGTGTTTCCGGAGATACATGTACTGGTTTCCTTTTAGCTAATCTGTTCTTTTGAGAACGATGTAGCGGAGTATATGCTCCGCTAAACAAATATTGCATCTATCGCGGCTGGTACAATCTTTCAATCGATGCGAATGTGCCAAACAATTCGTACAATATTTAAATTTGCGCGCTATCGTCATCCACTTCATAACAGACAATCGTCGAAACCTATAATATTTTCGAATTTTTCTGCAATATTTGCAATCTTTGGTAGTATTGCCCCTTTTGTATTGTATTGGTATTTTCAAATCTCGGTTCGAGTTTCCTTCTTATCTTTCCAGATTTGTTGCATTACAATTTTTGCAACAATAATC
>JAHXMU010026253.1:104103-138276 GCA_019455685.1 Philornis downsi | reverse complement strand
CCCCCCCCCCCCCCCCCTTGCAAGGTTGCAACATTCGATTGTATATTCATTATTAGTTCAGGTAATATTTTAATTTCATAAGTAAAAAAAAAAGTTATGGAAATGGTAATTCAGTTCAACTCTAACCGTTGATATATAAATATTTCAACACATTTTTCTTAAAGACTACATTGGGACGTCAAATTATGATCCCGAATTAACATTTATGATAATAGTGGCAGCTCGCGGGGCTGCAGCCTTTCCTGCAGACACATGGTAATTATTTTTAGTCATTTGTGTTTCCGGAGACAAATGCACTGGTTTCCTTTTAGCTGATCTGTTCTTTTGAGGACGGTGTAGCAAAGTATGGTGCTCCGCTAAACAAATCTTGCATCTCTCGCGGCTAGTACAATCTTTCAAACGATGCGAATGTGCCAAACAATTCGTACAATATTTAAATTTGCGCACAATATTTGCAATCCTTTGTAGTATTGCCCCTTCTGAATTGTATTGGTATTTTCAAACCTCGGTTCGAGTTTCCTTCGGAGCTGCGGTTGGTTTTTAGACGACGTGGTGGTGTAGACATTTTATCTGTGAAAAGAGGTAGAGAGACATTTAATTTTCTTATGAGTTAGGCAGTAAAACTAATTTGACTATCGGCCTGGTTACCAGGCCTTTGCATGTGCGCAGTTCCGCGACTCTAATTCTGCCGTCCGCTCCGGGTATAACGCCATTTATTCTACCTAACAGCCATTGGTTTGGTGGAAGATTGCCATGACGAATTACAACGAGATCACCTACTTTAAAATTCCGTTCCGGGTATTGCCACTTTGTTCGTTTGTGCAGCTCTTTGAGATATTCTTCCTTCCATCTCATAGCTAACTGATGGTGAAGTAATTTGAGCTTTTGCCATCGATTAGCATGGCTCAGTGTTTGTTGCGAACAATCGGGCTCTGTTGGAGCCAATAGTGGAGTTCCTATCAAGAAATGTCCGGGCGTTCAAGCGCATAGGTCAAGAGCATTTTCACTTATTGGGCTAAGGGGTCGCGAATTCAGGCACGCTTCGATACGAACAAGCATTGTGTAGAATTCTTCGAATGTGAAGGACTGTGAGTGAGTAACTTTCTTGAGGTGAGTTTTAAAATTTTTAACTCCAGCTTCCCACAAACCTCCCATATGGGGAGACCCTGGTGGTAGAAAATGCCATTCTATTGGTTGAACTGTATATTGGTGTAAAAGGTGTTGCCGCACAGATGATAATAATTGTGATTGATCCTTGGATAAGATATTGGATGCACCAACGAATGCAGTACCATTATCAGAATATATAGAAGTTGGAGTTCCACGGCGTGAGAAAAAACGAGCAAAAGCTGCGAGAAAAGCCTGTGTTGAGATTTCGCTGGTGACTTCTAAGTGACTATGACTTGATATCAAACGGACCGGCAAAGTCTATGCCAGTATTGGTGAACGGACGTGTTCCGGTGGTAGGGCGGCCATTATTTGTTGGCTAGATTTGTGTTTTTGATTTACGCAACTCTTACAGTTGAATATGACTGTTCTTATAAGATTTTTCAGTCTGGGTACCCAAAATTCTATTCGCGTTAAATGTAAAAGGAGAGAGTTGGAACCATGCATGGAATGCTTGTGCATAAATTCATTGTATAACCGGGTGAACCTAGCGGCGTAAGGGAGTATGATGGGGAACTTTTCTTCAAATGTCAACATTGGAGATTTTATAATCCGACCATTGACCCTCATGAATCCGTTAGTATCGATAAACGGGTTCAGAGTTAATAAGTTCCTTTTGCGGGGAAGTGGTAGATTTTGGGTAAAAACATAATATTCTGGGAAATATTTCTTTTGGGATATAATAATAAGTCTTTCTTTCATAGATTTGACTTCTGAATGAGTCAATTCAATCGACAAGTAATTTGTTGTTTGTTTATGTTGTGGATGAGTTAATCGAAAGAATCGAAAAATATAACGAAGCACTCGTAATGCCCGAGACAAATCTGAAAATCTAGACAAAATATCATCATTTATATGGATTACCATTGCTTTAATGGGGCGAATTTCTTCTTGAGTTTCAAAGTTTTCATTCCATAAAGGTCATTCTGAATGTGGTAGGCTCAACCAAGATGGGCCTTTCCACCATAATTCGCATGTCATTAGTTCACGAGCGGTAGTACCTCGGGATGCTAAATCCGCTGGGGTGTCTTGTAATTTAACATGACCCCAATTGCTGTTGTCAAGTCTTTCGTTTATTGATTCAACGCGATGAGCTACGAATGTCTTCCAACTGCTTGCGGGTTTTTGCAGCCAAGCGAGAACAATTGTTGAATCCGTCCACAAGAATAAACGATGATTCACCAGATTTAAACACGCTTGTATCGAACTCACTAACTTTGCCATGAGCTCAGCTCCACAAAGTTCTTTGCGGGGTAAAGTAACGAATTTAATTGGGGCTACCTTTGATTTGGCCGCCAACAAATTTGTCTTGATTTCACCATTCGGACATTCGACTCTTAAATATAAGTAGTGGTGCTTTCGGGCTTTAATATGGCATGATGAGGTAAATAATAAATATTATTGTTACCTGGCAAAATAGGGGGTGGTACCTTAGTCATGTGACCAAGGGATAGGTAGTCGGTGACTACCTGGTCGTATTTGACCTTAATCGGGGTATTTTTGTTTAAACGGGACTCATTCCGCATATATTGAGAAAGAGCACTTGCACGAGAATGTCCCAGTTGTACAAATTGAGGAAATTTGCGCTTAAAAGGGAGGGCTACAACAAAGCGGCCAAATGTCATCGTCAGACATGTGGTAATCGTTAGGGACTTCCTCCAGTTCCCAAAACCGCCTTAATTGGCTGTCAAGGGCTATTTCGTTGTAGAAAGATGATATGTTTTGACGAGGGCTAGGGGTTGCAACTTTCCCGGTCACAATCCAACCAAAAACTGTTTGCTGTGCAACTAGGAGTTCATCATCTGTCCAACGGATTCCCTCCAACAAAATACGTGGATATACATCTCCTCCGAGGAGAATATCGACGGAAGAACTTTGTCTTGATTGAAAATCCGCCATGGGTAAATCACTGAAAGTGGACTGTAAAGTGGGTAGCAGGGACTGATATGATAGTTGATCGGTGAGCTTTCTCACAACAAACGCGTCTACTATAGTAGTAAAATTATGATCGTTGGGGGATCCTATTTTGAAAGAGCAAATTTTAGTTGACGTAGCTGTCAATGACTCATTCAATCCAATCACCCCAGTTTTAGCCGGCTTTGTGCGTAAATATAGTTTCCTTTGTAACGGTCTCGAAACGAAGGATGCTTCAGAGGCGGAGTCAATCAGGGCACGTACGGTGTGCCTAGTCTCGCCGATGACAACATCAACATTCGCTGTGCCGAGGACAATTTGTGTAGATTCAGTGGACTGTATAGAAGTGGAATATGTTCTACGAATTTGGCCGTTGGCAGAGGATGTAGATGGCTCAGTGTTGGGAGTTGAAGGTGGATTATGTGAGATGGTTACTGATTTATGCACTTGGTCTGCTTCTGAATGTCCTGTGCGATGGAGAAGAGAGTGATGCTTCTTTCCGCAGAGAGCGCAAACGTGTTGGCTTTTACACTTCTTGTACTCATGTGAAGTCGCAAAGCAGTTGGAGCAGGGCTTTTGTGCTTTGACTATGCTGAGACGATCGTCAATAGACATTTTTAAAAAATTCGGGCATAGCCTCAAGGGGTGCGAACCAATGCAAATAGAGCATTGCTTCGTATTAATTGAAATTTTGTTGTGATACGTATATTTCCCGGTATCACGATTATTTTTAGGGGTTCTAACCGAGGATTTTTCATATGTATTATAGGATGCAGTGGATGCTGTATTGCCTCTAATATCAGCTACGGATTCTAAAGTATGATACCTGGTGGTTAAAAATGAATTCATCTGTTTCCATGTCGGCAATTTGGATTTCTCTTGAATGGATTGCTCCCAGAGATTTAGAGCAAGACTTGGAAGACACGTTGAGCAAATGTATATAAATATCATATCCCAGTTCCTAGTGTCGACCTTAAGGAGGCTGAGGTTAGCGATACAATCATTAATTGGACGCTGTAAGGTCTTTATGTTTGATCCTGTCTCTTTCGATATTGGGGTTAAATTGAAAAGTGCCTTGAGTTGGGCAATAATAAGAACTCTTTAGTTTTCATATCGTTCCACCAGGTTATTCCAAGCCATTTCAAAACCTTCGTTTGTGAGGGGGCAGGTTTTCAAAATGGCTCGGGCCTCGCCTTGTGTTTTTTTTAACAAATGGCAAAGTTTCTCAACTGGCGTAAGACGGGGATTGTCCTTGTATAGTGCTGAGAACATATCTCGAAAACAAGGCCAAGAGGCGTAGTCGCCGTGAAAAATGTCCGTGTCGCATGGGGGTAGCGAAATATTGGGTCCTGGGTTATGTGACATATTCTTATTTTCATTTGACCTTTCAGATGGAGCCTTCAGTCGGTCAACTAGTTCATTGACTTTTGACAAGCTCTTTAAGTGAGCTTCAAAAGCAACGTAAAATTTAGCCCGTACGCTGACCAAATCGACTTCCTCCTCAAGTGACTCAAGCTTGGATAAAAGGAGGTCGTAGGCTGATCTAAGATTATCCCAAAGGCGCAAAATTTCATCCTTGTATATCTCTAATGTATAAATGGAATGATCCCCTTCAGAAATGGATGAAAATTGGGCTTGAAATTCCACTACGCGGTCGGTAGTTCTGATAAAAGCGTTTAACTCGGCCATGGTAGAAGCAAGGTTGCTAAGTTTCTATTCTTAGTAAAAGAGTCGGTACCAAGATCAAAGAAACAAAATAAATGCCGAAAAGTACTACAGGGATTGAAAGGCCAATGCCAACGAATTAAGATAAATGCCGAAAAAATACTATAGGAAAATAAAGTAAATCTTTAAGGATGAACATGCAGAAAAATTGCAGCCAAAATTATTTGGATTGTTATTGCTCAGATACAAGCTGTTGTAATAAAAAAAAAAAACGAAAAACGCGGTAGGGAGAAACTGTTTACTTTTCTGTGTTTCTCTAATGTCGTAGTTCATCTATATAGAAAACCGTATAATTAAGCACTACATTCAAGCGAATTGTCGCCTCGCTTTCGTAAAAGACATGCGAAGTTCGTTCACTTAAAAAATTATTAAGATAATTGTAAAGAGGTTAATAAACTGATATTCTTGTTTAAAATCCGTGCTTTTAAATGTGTTTTTTTTTTTTTGTTATTTATTCAGAAAAATTCCAATAAATCGTGATGTTAAATAATGAGATAAACGTTCTGTGATAACTAAATATTCTGAAAGTTTATTTAGATTGAGCTAGTGAGATAAATTTGTATACGTAGATGTAAATATATCCACACACATTCATATTAAGAGTGCATTGTTATGATTATAAATCACTTCTTCACATGAAGTTGTTGACAATCGTCTCTTATGTCACCCTTTGAATGCAGTTTCATAACAAACTCTCTTAAGATGTTGGGAAGTGAAAACTCTTAATGACTTTAATTTGAGTTGAAAGTGTTACAACAAGAAGTTCGCTAAGTAGTGACACTCTTATCTGACAAGTTATTAATATGTGTGATCAATTGAGTGATAATATTACATGAGGCTACGGCTTTGAGATTATGTTCAATTTATCGGTTGTAGTTCAAACAAAATAAATCTGTAGTTACAACGACGACCGTCGAACATGTATGAACGACCTAAGCTAGGCATAAGAGCGAAATGTCGATAGCTACAAAGCTGCACTTGTTGATTGCGGTTACACGTTATATTGGAGAAAGGTTATTGACATGTTGAGACAATAAATTTGCGTTGTTATAATGCGAGTCAGCGAGTGTTTTAGTTGCAGTTCGAATAACACAATGCAAATGTTGCTTTCAAACGTCTATAAATGACCAGCTGAATATGTCCAGATGCAAAGTTTTACTCGGTAAACGCGGTAATTATTAGGGACTTGATTAACATTTATCACTTCAATAAATAAAAAATTTGCAATATGTTGCCGTCGCGCGCTTATGTTCTGGAACTATAAAATTCACAGATTCACATACCTTGGAGTGTGTACTAGCCCTTTTATTGCTTTGTTATGTATATGACTCCGGTCTCCGTATTACAAGTTTTTTTCTCTCCAGTTCGGGGGTGTCCGATAGAAGGGTAGATCAGATATGCCTTTAAATAAAAATTATTCTTTTTGTAGAACATTCGCCCATCCGGTTCGATGAGGACCAAAAAATAATTGTCAAAATATCTAAATATCTTGTCAAAATATCGTCCATATATCAACGGGAAATGAAAAATGCCTGGTTGGAAGAAATATAAAACTCAACCAAATAATATACATATACATATACATATATATTTTTCTACCATTTTATAGTATCCCATGATACAAAATATATTTGGATACGTTCCGCAACCCTGTAATGGATAGAGAGAAAAAAATGTTCCTGGAAAATTGTAAAAGAAATAGTGAAAATAACCGACAAATTAGTCAATTTTTTAAGAAAAAATACATCAGCTATCCCGGTATAGTCAAAACTATTGATGTTCTTGAAATTACGTCCTTAATATTCATAAGAAGCTAAATACTAACAATCTTGCGGCTTGTTCGCGTTTGGAGGAAGAAGAGGAAGCATAAAAACTACTGTAGCTGTGCTTGGGTTGGCCTGTGAGCAACTACTAAACTGAACTATTATCTTCCGTATATTTAACGTCATCTCCCAGCTGTTCCTCACAAAAAGAGCAACAACCATTCACAGAGTTTGAGACAGAGCTGCGGACACAAATACGTCACTGTGATTTCAAATGTGAGTGTGGACAATCGTATGAGAATCGAATGCTGCGGGACCGTATTATTGTTGGAATACACGATACGAAACTACAATTAAAATTACTCGACGGAAGAGATGAAGACTTGCTACGTGTCATTGACACTTGCAAAACCTATGAAGCGGCCAATGCCAATAAAGGAATTTTGCAAGGAAAACCATTTTCGGTGGAGGCAATCAAATCAAATAGCCATCAGGAATCAACGCCAAATAGTGCCATTAATCGTTTTTGCTTCAATTGTGGTGGACCATGGAAATACGGGCACATAAATGAGTGCAAAGCTAAGGATGTCATCTGTCGTTCGTGCTCAAAGAAGGGTCACTTCCAAAAAATGTGCCGCAAGCCGAGAAAGCAGAGGTTGGAGCCAAAACAAGCCAGTGGAGCTGATGGTAACAACAACAACAAACACAAAATCGATGCAGTCAATTGGAGTGAGATACAAGGTATAGATAATAGAAAGAGTAATGTAACTAGATTGATTAATGTCGAAAATACTCTTAGGTTAAATTCAATCGGGACAGAAAATAAGCGCTGGACAAAAAGTTATTGTATAGGAGGTGAAGTAGTAGCATTTAAAATTGATACCGGAGCGGATGTCAATTGCGTTCCAATAAGTTTAATAAAAAGATGAAATATTCCTTTGAAGCATTTAGATAATAATATTAGAGTGTGTGACTATAATAACAATAAAATTGAAATTTTTGGTACGGCAATAATAAAATGTTGGGATGTAAATTTGAAATCAGCTAGATCAGCAGAATTCTTGGTTGTCAATAACAAGTGCGAACCGGTACTGGGAGGAGAGACGTGTGAGGGTTTTGGGTTGATAAAAAGGTTAGGTGTGAACGGTATTGCATACGCGGAATCAGAGGAATCATTCAAGAATATATATAAAGATGTTTTTGGCGGACTTGGTAAATTCCCCGGAAAGTTTTCAATCATATTACAGGAAAATTCGAAGCCGGTGCTTCACTACAGAAAAAGGATACCAAATTCCTTAACGGACAGACTTAAATCGGAACTTGATAAAATGGCGCACGAAGGAATCATTTCACCGGTCGATTATCCAACTGATTGGATCAATAACTTGCAAATAGTTGAAAAGCCAAACGGTGAACTTCGTATTTGCTTAGACCCGAAAGCACTTAATAAATGTATTAAAAGAGGACATTTTTTGATTCCAACCATCGACGACATAACATCGGGGCTAACAAATAAACGAATTTTTTCAGTTCTCGATTTGAAAAGTGGGTTTTGGCATATGGAGTTGGACAAGGAAAGCTCAGATTTGACTACATTCATGACGCCTTTCGGTAGATATAAGTTCATTCGTGTTCCATTTGGCCTGAATTGCGCCCCTGAAATGTTTCAACAGGAGATGATTAGAATCTTTGGGAACATACGGGGAGTCATTGTTTACTTCGATGATCTAGCTATTTGCGCGGAAAATATAGAGGAACATGATCAAATAACGAGTTTAGTAATGGATAAAGCTCGTAATAATAATATAAAATTCAACCCGGACAAAATTCAGTATCGACAACGCGAAGTAAAATTTATGGGAAATCTGATATCTGAAGGAAAAATAAAATCGGATTTGAAATACAGGGATGCAATTATACAAATGAAAAAACCGGAAAATAAATCAGATATTTTAAGATTCTTAGGTCTTCTCAAATACTTGGCAAGATTTATTCCAAATCTGTCGAGACAATCAGCAGAATTGCGAAACTTAACCCGGAATAATGTAGAGTTTGTATGGACTGAAAAACATGACTTGGAGTTCCAGAACTTGCTCAACATCATCGCATCCGAACCTGTGCTGGCTATCTATGACCCAAAAGTGCCAGTGATAGTACAAACTGATGCATCGAAGGACGGATTAGGTTGCGTGATAATTCAAAATGGGCACCCAGTAGTGTTCGCCTCTCGAACCCTCAGTAAAAGTGAACAAAAATGGGCACAAATTGAAAAGGAACTTTTGGCCATCGTGTTTGCGTGCCAACGTTTTCACTATTATTTATATGGTCGGGAATTCACAGTCGAAAGTGATCACAAGCCTTTGGAAACACTGGTAAAGCGTGATATTGATGATGTGACAATGCGTCTTCAGCGTATGTTCATGTTTCTTCTAAAATATCCGCATATGTCGGTTGTTTATAAACCCGGCAAGGAAATGCTTGTGGCTGATTGTTTGTCAAGGGCGCAGTTATCAGAAATCTCGGAAATCGAAGAACTTTCGGCAGTGATCCATGTGGTTACACAATCGGTCTGTTTAACTAAAGGAAACTACAATTATTATAGGAAAATATTAACGAGTGACGCGGAATATTCGCGCATTTGTGGGTACGTTGAAAATGGTTGGCCAGGCTTTTATAAACTTGATGAGCTGAGCAAACGATTTCATAAATTTAAATCAGAATTGCATGTGGAAAACGCATTGTTACTTTTAAATCATAGACTGGTCATTCCATCGGAAATGCAACGTAAAATATCAAATTGGTTACATTCACCCCATCTAGAAATCGAAAAGACCCTTGCACGTGCGAGGATGCTATATTATTGGCCCGGAATGAATACGGACATTAAGAAATTAGTGCAATCTTGCAATGTGTGTGAAACGTTTACGAGGAATAATCAAAAGGAGCCATTACTTCAGGAGGAAATCCCAAAATATCCATTTCAAGTGGTTGGAATGGATCTGTTTGAATATGCGGGTAGTGATTATATTGCACTAATGGATGCTTACTCCGGATACCTTGTGGCATTGAACCTTCGAAATAAAACATCAAGTGAAGTTATAGCTGTAATTGTTCGCTTATTTGAGAAAGTAGGATATCCATCTATGATAAAATGTGACAATAGTCCTTTTGGATCGGCGGAATTCGACCGTTTTGCGAACGAAAGTAATATTCAATTTCGATTCTCAAGTCCAAGATACCCCCAGAGCAATGGTCTGGCTGAAAAGGGCGTAGCTATTGCTAAAAACATTCTTAAACGCTGTATTAAAGCGAAGGATGTTGATCAGTTTCAGTATCGTGTACTAGAATACAACACTACACCTTTAACCGGAATGCATATTACTCCTTCTGAATTGTTCTTTGGCAGACTTATAAAGACAAAATTACCGATAGCGCAGTCCCTATTGGTCAGAAGTAATATAAGTGAAAATGAGATTCAGGACAGATTAAAAGGAAAACAAGAAAGACAGAAATATTACTATGATCGAAACGCTAAAATATTACAAGTATTGAGCGTAGGTGATTCAGTTATCTTTCGAAAAAACAAAAAGGAATGGCATTATGGGAAGATCGTGGCGGTATATAATGATCGATCATACGTGATACGAGACAGTTTTGATAATCATTTTAGACGCAATAGGCGTTTCATTGTTAAGACTGAAAATGAGGACTTTAATGCCAGTGATTTGTTATTCGAGGAAAATATTAAAACTCATCAGGACGTGACGGCAAACAATTCAAAGGGAAGTGAATTTGTAATCTCTCCTCACGCTAATTGGGTAATTCAAGATCCTTTATAAAACTACAAATTATAAAACAAAAAAAAAAAAAAAAAAAAAAAAAAAAGCGTGTAACGAGTACGAATACTCGTACTTGTTAAGTAAATGGTAGAAAGCATGAATACCCCTAGTATTTAAGTAATAATGTAATAGATTAGAGAGATCATGGATAATGCAAAAGATAAGATAAGATAAGAGAAGATAAGATAAGAAGATAAGTTGTAAGCAGCCATCTTAAAAGAAGACGTTATAACTGATAGCAAAAATTAAAGGAATAAAATAAGAATTAAAAACATAATAGGTTGTTTTAATTTTTGTGATAACAATCTTACACAAAGCCAAGATTGTTACAACCATAAACTGACGATGTCACAAAATACTAGCACTTGTCTATGTCCTAAGTGCAATAAAAATGTCAGCGGAGTAGCATTGGCTGTGGTTTATGCGGTGATTATTACCATATTATCTGTGTTGGGATCTCCAAGGAGCAGCATTCATTCTTATATAAGAGCAGGAAGAGTATAATATACAAATGCCCTAGATGTCTGGATAAAAATGTTACCCCACAAATCGTGGATAGCTCTGCTCCCAAACAAAGTCAGACAAATCAACCCTGATGAATTGTGCAAAAAAAATCGCTCAGAGACATAAATTCGTCCTTACAAGCACTGTTTAAGGCTATCAAGCTCGAAATACTTGGCCAAATGCAGGGTATGCAATTTCGAGACAAAGATGAGTGAATTAACGGACTCCTTGTGCAAAGACTTCGACGCCAAATTAAAGAAAGTAGAGGAGAAAGTAAAAAACTGTTTCGAAATTGGCAAGCAGTTTGAGCAGACCAGGATTTAAAGGCACAAAACGATGTATTGCGAAAACGGCTTAATAGATCTGATATTATTATCCGCGGCTTGCCTGATGGTATACAAGATTTGAGACAGCCGATTGTGAAGATAGCGGCGTTATGTAAAATTGATTTAAGCCCATCAGACATACAGGACTGCTGTTATATGGCTCGAGGAAAATTAGTTTTATTAAAGCTGAACTCAGTGTATACTCGAGATTGCATTATGGCTAACTATCATCGTGGTGCTCCTCTAATCCTCGGCAATATTTTGGCTATAAGTAAAATTTACTTGGAGGATCACTTGAATCAGACTGCCACGAAATTGCTATTTGTGTGCAGACAGTTATGGAAGCAAAAGAAGGTGACTAAGTTCAAGTTAAACAACGCTGACAGACGTAAAATGACTGTTACAATGCCCAACGGCGCGGTTGCTGTTCTGGACATGAAACAATGTTTGCAATTACTTGGCGCTTTTATTATTTATTATTATTTTTATTTTGCTATTTCTTTAATATTTTCCAGTATCGTTCTCAACACTAATTAAGTTTTCGGTTTTTTTCTATTTTTCGATTTTTGTTTTATTTGCAGCAATGATTGCTTAAATTGTACGTGATGGCGTTTTCTAATTTAGGGGAAATAATTTACGAAAATCAGTTCCTTCGTCATTTATATAATTTGGAAGCAAATTTAAACGTAGCTTTCAACATTCAGAGTTTTAATACCAAACCGACATCGTCTAAATTGTCGGAAATAAAAAATATTGTTGAGGACAGCTTACTTGACGTTGTCGGCATCAGTGGAACATGGCTAAAACCTGTCATAAACACGAATGCGATAAAGTTCTCAGGTTTTTCTATACAAAGAAAATAGAAAAACCTAATAAGCTAAAATACAGAGAAGTAGAGTAGGTACTGATTACGGAGTAGTTGAATGCATATTTGTAGAAGTGTTTTTAAGAAATGAAAAAATTTTAATTGGTACTTGCTATTTGCCCCATGGAGACCTCAGTGCGTTTAAAGCAGAGATTTCAGATTACACGCTGCAACAACATAATACTAATGGGAGATTTTAATAATAATTTGTTTGACGTTTCAAAAGCCAACAATCTCAGACTTATATGTGACAGGCTTGGTGTTTCCATTAGACATAATTCTTGCCCTTCACATTACGATGTTTATCATCAATCATCTTCTCTACTTGATTACTTTTTGGTCTCATCTCCTGAACGTATTGAAGCTTCTGGTCAACTCATATGCACAAACATTTCGAAACATGCGTTTATATATATTTCGATTAAAAGTGCAATGCAGCGCAATGAGCTCTTTTATAATTTTTATGATTACAATAGTATTTCTTCTGAAGTAGTGTGTGAAAAGGTTTTATCTATGGATTTTACTTCGATTTTTAACAAGTCTAAAGTTGGTGATCAATTAAATATACTTACGAATGGTTAAAATTCAATTCACACGATTTTTCCCAAAAAAACGATGCTTGGATAATTACTTAAATTCTCCTTTAATTCGCTACCATCAGTCGCTGAGTGACTTAGCATATGCGGCCTACCTCAATGACAGAAGCGAACAAAATAGGAAGATTTACTGCAGAGCAAGAAATCGGAATAAAGCCATTAAGAGAAGGCATTTTCTAATTGTTTAAATATGAAATGTTTATGGAACGTAATTCGTGATAATAAACTAGTTGATAATAGTAAGAGAAATTTAAATTCTGACAATTTGTATGACGTTGACGACTTGAATAATTTTTTTGTGAGCAACCAGCTTGACGTAATTGGTGATCAAAATAATGTCTTGCCATTTTCATGTAATGATCGAGCGTTCTCCTTTCGCTGAATTGATTCCTCCGAATTGTTTGCAGCATTATCCTGTATTAAGTCAATGTTGCGGGAAATGATGGCTATCCTTTAAAATTTCTTAAAGTTGTCTTTCCATTCCTATCTAATTACTTCTTACATGTAGTTAATACTATTATAATGACTTCCACTTTTCCAATATTATGGAAAACTTCTAAAATATTCCCAATTAAAAAGAAATCCAGTGATAGTACTTTTGAAAATTTAAGACCAATAGCTATATTGCCCGTGCTCTCCAAAGTAGTAGAATACATTCTGAAGCACCAAATTTCGCAATACATCGAAGAAAATAAACTGCTAAATGATGGGCAGTGTGGATTTAGGCGGGGACGTGGTACTTCTATGTTGCTGACGGGTCTAACAGAATCTATCAGAGCTAATGTTAACGACCACAGCTCTAGTATTCTAATCTCTCTAGATTTAGAAAGAGCCTTTGACAGAGTCGATCACATCAGTCTAATAAACAAGCTTTCGCAATTATATGGCTTTGGGGGAAATGCGTGCAAATTTATGTATTCATATTTATGTGATAGGATGCAATGCGTGTGTCTTACTGGTGTGACGTCGAACGTAGTGCCTGTCAGAAGTGGCGACCCGCAAGGTTCGGTACTTAGACCTATGCTTTCCATTTTGTACCTAAATGATCTGTTTAGTAGGTTGGATAATTGTTTATGCTTTGCGTATGCTGATGATGTTCAGCTGTTTTTCAATGGAAGTTATCACAATAATGACGTTATTCAAGCGAAAATTGAGGATGTATTCCAGTGTATGTCTGTGTGGATGTCCTCAAATAAACTTAAATTGAATCCGTCTAAGGCAAAAACAATATTGTTTGCTTCCCATCCATGTGAATTGAATTTGACTTACAATGGGGTATAATAATAATATAATTGACGATAAACTCTCATTTGATTTGCATACTGATAGAGTAGTTTCGCGGTGAATATGACCCTTCGGCGGTTATATAATTCCGGTTTGATAATTTCGCTTCATGTTAAACGAAAACTAGAACATAGTTTAATAATGTCGCATTTTATTTAATGTTAAATATGCCGGTACAGTTAAAAGCAATATAACGGAAATACAGTTGTCCTTCAAACGTGCTATACGTTATCTGTTCTGTCTTCGTTGAATTGTGCACGTGTCTCCGTTTGTGATACAATTTGTAAGCTGTTCTTTCGTAATTTTGTAGTTATCCGTTCATTGCTTTTGTTTTTTAATTTTATCAAAACTCAATCACCGCTGTTTCTTGTAGAATTATTTAAATTCACTCGATCTTTTCGCACTAATCAATTGATTATTCATAACACAAAATATTATATGAGCAGATCTTTTCAAAACACTTACAAGAAGAGACTTCTTGCGTATTTCAATGGTATTCCTCATCTATAATTATCCGCTTGACCCCTTTTTTTCTTTGATATTGCCGTCAGATAGTTTGCTGTCCATCTTTCTTTTCATTCTGAACGGAGAAATGATTATCGCTAAACTTATTATTTTTTTCCTTTTTTTTATTTTTTTGAGCCATTACTTGCATAGCATCTCAATTACTTAGTTAAGTAAATCTTAAAAAAATTACTTGAAGTTACTAATTTTTACCATTTAATCTGTTATTAAATTTTGCGTTATATTATAGAGTAGCTCTAAATTCCAATTAATATTATAATTCCGTATTTTAGGACGGAAAGCATATATAGTGAAAAATCCTAATAAGTGAAGTAGATCGTCATATTGTAAATCATATTTTTCTGGTATTAAGATACATAAGCTTGTTTATAACATTAGTATTGTAAAGTTGTATAATGCATTTGTTATTGAATTATGGGGAAGATACGTTGTAATATTGTACTTTAATTAAATCGGCCTTAAGGCTTAAAATTACAATCCTACATAAATAAATTAAATTAAATTAAAAATATTGAAATAACCGACCCAAGATTCGAGGTGGAGGGGTTGCTCTATATATTGCGAATGGTTATGAAGTAAAAGTCTTGGACAAAGTAGTTGATCATAATGTTTGAGAAGCCTTACTTCTTCTCGTAAATTCCTCAGTACCTAGTCTAGTCGTTGGTGGTGCGTATTTGTCAAGGGGTAAAATCGTTGCTTTGTAACCCAATAAATGTTACATATCGTCGAGATTTAGTGGCGTAGTTATTGTAGGAGACTATAATTTTAGCATTTCAAACATACGACACAATGCATTCTTTCGTGATATATTTATCTGTCCTCCATAATAATATTCTCTCTCAAATTAAAATATAGCACAACTCATGTTCATTGATAAGCTATACATTAGTTAGTGACAAATCTGCAATTTCACGAAGTATCCAATTTTATTCTCGGACCAATAATTCATTCAATTATCGAGACATAAGTCTTGAAATAAAGCACAATGAATTGATAATCTCAATAGTGATGTACTCGTAAATACTATTGAAAGCGAAAGCCTTTGTATAACACAAACAATTCTGATATTAAATTTTCTTATTTCAAACAAATTTTGCAATCTCCACGTGCTGAAAAAACTAAAGCTATTTTCTCAAATAATATCAGTTGGTTAGACCACCTTGATGTAATAAGGGTTAAAAGAAATGAGGAGTCTGCACTTGATGCCTTCTTGTTAAAATTAATTGATAGAAATAGGTTAGTTTATAAGAAATATTGTGTAAATTCCCGCAGGACAATAAGGCGGATCAAACGATGTAATGCCATTTGTATGTTTAACGATTTAAACAACTATTGTGACTTTTGGCATCACTTTAAGGCCACCGGAGCTAACAACTGTAATAATGAAATCTGTGGCATTGATATTGACCATCTGAATACGTATTTAAAGTCTGCGTTCTCTAGTATAAGACCTGAGTCTCACATTCAAACCTTGGACAAAAGGAAAAACAATTTAAATTTTACAACTGTTAATGTAATTTATAATTTATCAAATGCTGTTGTTGATTGTACCATCTGTTTGTAACCATATTCTTCATTTAATTAATACGACAACTTGTCATTTCCCGTTAGACTGGAAGGTAGTTATAGTGTCATCTTTATTTATTAATATATTTATTAAGGTTACGCTTTCTGGAAAAGTATCAAAATATTCATAAAATTAGCAATTCATTGGTAAA
Source organism: Philornis downsi (assembly GCA_019455685.1). Classification (NCBI taxonomy): domain Eukaryota; kingdom Metazoa; phylum Arthropoda; class Insecta; order Diptera; family Muscidae; genus Philornis; species Philornis downsi. Next base: position 122,050 of record JAHXMU010026253.1, on the reverse strand, counting down.
AACGAGGAATTCCGGTCAAATATTATTGTTGTAAAATAAATCTTAAATACACACACCGGGTGATGAATAAAATTTTGGTTTATCGTGCAGTTCGGATGTACATATTTTGTATACAATTCCAAAAAACATCGAATAACAAATTATAAATATTACTTACTTGGATTGTTTTTAATTTCTTTGAATGGTTTATAGAATCACGGTATCTGTTGAGAATAGCACCTTATAAAATGATTGAAAAATGATAAGTTGCATTCCATACTTTTTATTTATTTACATTACACACTATTATATTATGAATATATGTAATACGCGTTGAAATTATTTATTTTTCGGTACTGGTGTACATGATAGTTGTAACATAGGGGTGAACTTTTTCAGATACGTACGACTCTTAAAGAATATCACAATAAATTTCAATTACAATTTTGAGCTTTACAGTAGTTATTACCGATAAGGCGACTAGAATAAACATTCTCATCTGTCATATGCCACACATAGAAAATAATTCCAACCGCTTCTTCTAAATTTCGCCACACTAAGTCTTAAAAGTATTTCAATAGAGTTTTGGTCACTCTATTCTGTGCCCCCAATCAAGTTCGTTGTCGAAGATTTTTAAGCTAGTTCTTTTGGATCGATTTAGACCATATAACCCAGCTGGTATTTAGCTTATGGTGCATACGACGCCGATACTCTCCGTTAATGATGATAGTTCCATACGTTTTCGGGAACTGGTTCATCTTCTTACATTATAATCCACGATTTTGAACCATACAACAAGACAGGTAAAAATAATGTCTGGTATAGCTGAATTTTTGTTCGTTGAGAGCGTTTTTTTATAATTAAACAGATTGCTCAGCTCATAGAAACTGTTCGAAAGCAATACCTTTCTCTTCATCTCCAGACTGACTTCATTAGTTTTATTCACGCCGGAGCCCATGCAGGTGAATTTATACACTATTACAATGTTAACGTTGTCAACGTTCGTACAGCGCCCCAAGCCGGTAGACTCTGTGTTCGTCAAAACAAGTAACTTTGTTTTGTACTCGTTCACCATCAGATCTATTTTTGTTGGACTTTTTCAATGTTTGGGAAGGTTGAAGTAACATCTCGCAGTTTTTAAAATATCAATAGGAATAATGTTATTAATTAGAATAGATCGCATAACTTAAATAATGTAAATATGCATTTTTGCAGATTTAATTAAATGGATATTTTTTAAACGGATTGTTTCTTCTAGAGATTTATAGACATAAAAAGCCAGATTTTGACTTTTCGACTTTTTCAAATATTTAAACGTCAATTTCTTCGAGTTTTTCAAATTTATGAAAAAATGTTTTAATGTTGTATTTTTAATTAAACCACATGTTTTATTTAAGAGAATAACTACAAATTAGTATTAAAATGGCATCATGACAATTTAAAAATTTAATTTTTGATTCAAGATATGCCGAATGGGGAGAACACTCTTTCAGAAGCAACCGAAGAAGTTACGAGTCGAGTGGACTAGTGTTGGTTTTTCGACTTGCAGTTGGATGATATTTTTATAAAGAAAGAGAGACACGTAAATATAATATTGTGGCGTGTGAGTGTGAAGTGGTGAAAATTTCCAATTCACGTTTTTTCCAATGAAACATATTTCTCTAAAATAATAAATATTTTTAGAGTTTCTTCACATTCGCCCGAAAGATTGAATGTACATATAAATATCGCATGATATGACAACAAAGTGTAAAACTTTTTGATCCACCTATTCTGGTACCCTTAAATTGACAGATTTTCCAAACCTCTATCTTTTCCCTGGAATTTCTAATTACGTTGTTTCCTATGTTTCAGTTCGTTGTATTTCTTTATAAATGCAATTTGAATGTATTCAATAGCTTAACACATTTTGTAAGATTTATATCTGTCTTTTAATTGCACTAAATGCTGCCAAATCTCGCAAATATCACGTACGAGATAAAGTTAAGTCTGAGAATAAAATAGACTCCATTATCACTCCAATTTAAATCCATTATCTTTCCAATTAAAAATTTAAAGAAATTTTGCTGGGGGTTCCATCTCTAAAATATGGCGCGTCATAGTTTTCTGTAATGTTCATATTTTCTGTCAACCAAGTATTGGGATTTGATAATTTAAAAAGCTCGTTATGGGGTTGTCAAAGCTAGGAACTATTTTCATTTCACGAAGAAAATACATTGTACGTTTGTAAGATATTTCGATTTTAGCGTAAATTAAATTAAGACAATTTTTTTCGCGAAGAGCATAGCATTCACGATAATTTTTTTTATTTTTATCGCCAAAGTCAGCATAACGCCGGTCTTAAGTTGGCGCACCTATCATCTGTACTGACAGGAGTTTGATCGCGATCTGTCATTTAGTTAGTTTATAGTTATCACATCATCATTTTAAGTGTTTTTTCCGATTTTTACAATGGATAAAAATATCGTACAAATCATTTGCCTCAAATTTTATATTGCGAGTGGAGTTTTGGGCGCCGGGTCACTTAAAATGTTACAGAAGGCTTTGTCCGAATCACGTGCATGTAAGTGGTAAAGATCATTTAAAAAAGCTGTGATGAAAGATCTGCCTCTGGACGACATTTAAAGGGAAATGGTGGCTGAATATCGTAATTTAAGTTTTAGAGAAATAGTCGCTAAATATTCTATGTCTCATAAATAAATTCTTAGCATTTTACACGTTTATGGGGGTAAAGAATGAGTTGAGTTGAGTTGGCATTATAACGTTCATATAACGAGTTTGACATGCAAACCAGGGAACAAGTTTCGGAACGGCGCAACGATATTGGAGTAGTTCCCTCCATGTTTTATCAACATGTATGTTTTTTCAGAGAATGGTTGAACGAAAAAATAAGGTTTTTTGTCCAAACGAAATTGAAACAAAAAAAAAAAACCATTTCAAAAGTACATAAATAGAAATAAAATTTCAGTTTTTATCATATACTTTTTACGAAATCTCCTATATCGATATACAATGCCTGTCATTTCAGAATTTAAATTTTGCTAAAGCATCTTCAGTGAACAAGAATTGCGAAATTAATATACTTACTTCAAACAAGTTATTTTGTTAATCTTATTAGATTAAATTTTAAAATAGGTTAATTTGACTCCTCTCGTATCTTTTAATCTAGAAGGATAGCGGCGGTTAGAAACATTCGCCTTCAAAAATTATACATATAACAAATACGTTAGAAAACTTTGTTATCTAATGATAAGTTGTATTTTTGAAATTCTACAGTATTATGACGTGAAGCATAAGTTATTCCGATATCGGTGTTGGAACACAAACTTAAAAATAGCATGCGCGCATGCGAGTGTACCTATACATGTTCGCACATGGCTAGGAAGAGAATGCCCCTGTAGAGGGTTTGGGTTTGAAGACCACATTCTGGAGGCTTTGTATGTTTATTTCTAAACTACACAGAAAGAGCACATATCCCATTGCACATAGAAAGCCTTATAGCAGATCTCTAGAAGACTGCCTCGTCGTGGATATTTCAATATTATGGTGTATCTGTGGAAAGTGAGAGGCGTTTTGGTTTGGTTGCGGTTTATTTAATTCGAATTTGCCCTTTCATAATGTGTATAATTTTTTAATAGTTGGTAGGTTGGTAGGTTGGTAGGTTGCTATACTCTGAATTACCGCATACAATCTTCTAACATGGCACATTTCAACTAAAACAAGTGACGCATTATATTTTATTATGGATGCTAAGAAGATTCTGTGGGAATACATGTTAGAACTCAAACGAGGGGGAATACAAAGGCCTTCCATAATACATATTAGAAGAAAATATTATAGAATGGATTGTCGATTGTCGCTGCTGGATATACGAGTATAAACGACTCAAAGAGTAGAACGGAACTAAGTCAGCCGCTAAAGTGATAGATGCATTTTGATGAAATAACATAGAACTAAAAAAACGGCACATATAAATGACTACATCGTCATTGACGAAATATGTCGTTATTCAGTTCTTTATAAGTTTTATCATGACATAGCAAATTTTATATATCGAACATCATTCCAGAATTCCATCTTTACCATCTCATTTTTGTGGAATCATGGTGTCATTAATATTATGATAATTTAACAGAGCTCTGGCAATTTATTGGCCGAGGTATAAAACAGTGCTTTACACCAATATTTAATAATAAACAAAAATTGCATACATATGATTAAATATGTCACAAAAATATTTAAACAAACTGGCTACATTAAGAAACTCAAATGAATGTTTTCTTAATTCATGTAACTTATGTGTTCTATATTAATTTGAAAAATAACACAATTCTCTTGCCCTTTTAACAGCTTTTAAGAATAATAGAAACTGAATGACTCCACATTTAATGATACTTTTGCAACATCTTAATTCATTAATGTCCGAAGGGTTGTTTTGCAAACTTCTTATTCGCATTAATCCTCCAACGAAAAAGTAGAGTTTCTTGAAATGAGTTTACTACGCGATTCTGCCATACAGACTAAGCTATGTGATAAACTGTAGAAAGAAAAAAAAAACTGTCAACACCTTTTTGTAATATGTTGACAGCAACATTCAACAGCCACCCTATATTAAATAACTTTAATAATTTTCGTAATTTTAACAGTTGTTGAAACGCAACGAGAGCCCAACACGACGGAATCTGCTGAAGACATTTTCTGGTACAGTCTTGAATATCCGTCAATCACAATTCTGATAACCCTCAGCTGGAGATCGTATATATATTTCTATTTTACTTTTTGGCCATATTTCTATAGCGACTACAGAATTTTTGCGCAGGATGGTCGAAAAATGCGACTGTCTTTCAGTATATATACGAGTATATAATAAAAACGTTGGTAGTAAAGAAAATTTCGAAAAAGCCATACTTACTATCTCATTTACGAAGAGAACATTACTGTAGTCGAAATCAAGTCCGATATGTTGAAATTTGCTATGAATTGTCGTTCAGTCTGTTGTTTCATTAAATTTTTGTTTTCCACTAAATGTAAGTATTTCTTCTGTAAATTTGGAAAAATATATTTATTCATTTATTTATCTATAATACTAGGCTGAGAATTGAGAAATTCTGAAGCGTTTCTTGTTCATATCTTATATTCCGATCCAGGTATGGAATTTACTTTAACAAATTTGTAGATTTTGCGGTAGCTTGCAAATCCTCAGCTTAAAAAGTAAATCATTTCTATTCATCGATAGTGAATGTTTGACAAATCCTGTAAAATGCACATGGTTTATGAATGTTTCTTAATGCATTTATTAATTCATTTATTTGCATTTGTATTTCCACTGCATCCGACCGCAATGTTGGGGTTGCCAAAGACTGCTTGACTTGTATAAGTGGAGTTTCAGTGACTCATGTTACTAATTTGATTAAGACGCATTGGTGTTATCACACCATTTAGGTTACTCATACTATAGGTTTCGGAAGTCGAGAACTGCTTGGAAATTTCCAGATTACCCATCACTGATAAGGTTCACTTGCGTGTGATATGTGAAATACTAATGCATATTCTAGCTGCCATGATTGAGAACTATCAACGCGGCTTTAGACCTGGTAATTTAACAACTGACTAAATAGGATGGTTCTGACTGATTCGAAGTCTTCGGAAAAGACAGGCAAATGAATATCTCGGTCAGCCACTTTGCACCAAACGTGGATTCAGACAGACTCACAGCCTGTCACGAGACCTTTTCAACTTACTTTTTGAGAATATTACTAGGAAGAGGAATACGATAAATCGCCCAAAGAAAAATGAACCAATTTATTTTTTGAAAAATGGCACAGAGAAAAAATTTTTCGAATAAAATTTGCCTGCGGCTTTTTACACATTTATTTGAGATGAGAAATTTTACAAAACAGGAACTTTATTCTGATTGGAGTGAAAGAATTTTGCAAAAAAAAGAAACAAAAAAAAAAAAAATTCCAGAGGTTATCAATTTGGAGCAGAACAAGATCTTAACACCAATCATATTCCTTAATAACGGGATATCCACTTAGTGGTTGCTAAGTAGTTGTCATCTGAAGTGTTACTTATTTAGTGAAAGGTTTGAAATTTACGTATATGGATCGTCAACAAGCAAAATTGTCGCATGCGAGACTCGAAGAAGCCAGAAGTGATTGTGGAAAATCCATTGCATCCGGAAAAAGTGACTCTCTGGAGGTGTCATTGGGCCGTATTTTTTCGGAAACAATCACAAAAGGATGCACTGCAACCAATCCAGAGGCGATCGTTATGACATATATGACATATGACATTATATTTCGTACATAACGACGACGTCCAAGCATTGTAATAAAATAAAAGTTTCATCGAAATCATAGCTTTGATTTAACTTAACTTTCGAAACCGAAAAATGGTTAACCCGGTAGAATGATTTTCCCAAAAAATACGTTTGTATTGAATTGAAACCGTACGAAGAGACTTCGAAAAGGACGTGAAGTAAGGAGTCTAATATACCAAAGGATACAGGCGTTGATATATCGAAAGGATCTAATGAGCAATAGATTTATCAACCAATAGATTTTTGCCACCTTGTAAGCATTGAAATTTTGTAATTAGTAGGTTTTAAAATGCAAGCACTGACAATGATGGTCGGGGCCGATTCTGCTGTCCTGAAATTTCAGATTCAATGCAGGTTTTTGTTTATTGAAATAATGGGAGAATAAAATTGATACTTCGTCTTATCGTTTGAACGCAGGCCGTATCCTTGTTTGTGTTTATATGTACAAGTATAACAGTTATCTTTGCTAGAGACTTCTGGCAGTATCGCCAGATTATTGTATTCCAGGTGCCAGGTGAGTGTATTCTGTCAAGTTGTAAGATTATATGATTTCAATCAAATGGTGTGAGGACTATATTCCATTCAATTATAAGTTTTAAATCAGTATTTACAAAAATTAATACATAATAGTTCAACAGGAAAATTCTATTCGGAAGTATTTCAAAGCTAACAGAAAAACCAGTACTTAGTTACTTAGATAGTATGGACTGAAAAAAGTAGATTGCAATCAATAACAATTTCAAACAACGGATCATATTCCAGGAAGATTATAAAAAAATGTGAGTGCGAATTTCTTTGGATTCGAATTAAGATTTACTTTCTTCAATATTAATTAAATTTACGTAAATATTTTTAACTTGTACTAGAAACAAAATTTATTTAGATTTAGGGAAAATATACTCGGATTTACTTCATAATGGTGAACAATTGGGCTTTGATATATAACATTTTTACAGCGTCAAAAGTGTGACTTATTTAACTTGTCTTCTAGAGTGCCGCAAGGCTTCGTCTTAGGGCCTTTCTCTACTCTTCATGCTGTACATTAACGATGACCGATTATGTGTTCAGAATTCTATTCTTAGTATTTATGCTGACGATGCTCAGTTATTTGTTTCAACTCAAACACATTCATTGAGAGACTGTTTGGGTATACTAGAACTGACATTGGAAATATTTGTGACTGGGCTTCTAGAAACAAAATTCGTGCGAATGTATAATTGGAAAAACTAAATGTATTATATTTCAGAATGGTTATGACATAGTTGTACATTATAGTTTAGTTCAAAAAAATATTATTAGTTCCGAACATACAGTGTCATGTCTTGGATTCCCGATTGATGCTGAATTAAAGTTTGCAGTGTACACTGCAAATATTTGCTCAAAAGACAATAAAACATTAAAGAAGTTATATAGCCTCGAAATAATATCGGCCGTCCATGTAATATTCAATTTAGCGCATTCTATGTTAATACCTCACATCATGTACGGCATGGAAGTATTGGTTCTTGCTTTCACAGGATCCTTAGATATGCTTATGGAATTCGGAGCCGATTAAATTATTCTGAAAATCAAAAAAATTATTAATGTATAGGTATATATATCATTTGCTTTATGGAATACAGAAATCCAGAATACCTCTTAAATAATTGTATCTTTTTGAACACTAATAGAAATTCACACCGTTACGTTTTGAGCGCTTTAACAGCAACATTCTAAGCCTTTCATATTATTACCCATCAAGGCTGTGAATTTGTCATTCCTTTTTATTAAGCTTTCTCTTTCTCTTTGTTATTCCCGTGCATGATGCCTTTACTCCGATTGGCTCATGTAAAAGTGTGGTGAATTATTGAGTTTATTGCTCTTGTACACCCGTTAGGTTTGTAAGTATCCTCGAATTAAACTCCCGATTCCTTATTTACTCTGTAAATAAACCCATGTTTTATAAAGTTTATACAAAATCTAACAGCCCGTGTTTTTCTTTATTCTCCCCAATTATTTTCGGACAAACTATTTGATCCCCCACCAATTCCTAAAGGTCTATTTATACCAAACACTTTTGTAAGTATTTGTGCATTGTCAGTCACGATATTGCATAATATTATTTTCATGTATCCAAATACATATTTGTCGTATATGTACTTATATCAGATTCATATACATTTACCTTTGCTTGAAAGTCAGTTTTAACACTCGATGTAATTGTACACATTCACACAACGATCTTTGTTTTATACTTATATTTTCTATTCCACTTTAAATCTTTTTACACATTTTTGTTATCCTCCCTAAATAATATAATTGTCCCTTTCATAATCGTTGTTGAAAGGGCAAGACATTTTATTTTTGACGCTTAGACACTTGCAACGCTTATAGCTCCAAAAATGGCAACTTCCGATCAACAAAAGCTAATACATTTACTCCAAAGCGTGTTGTGAGGTGAGCAATTTGCAAATTTTTTCAGTTTTAACATTTTTTATAATTGATATTTCGAAATAGGATTACAATATTCTTTCTTTTACTTAATTTTTTGTTTTTTTTTTTTTATTTTTGACACATTTCACATGATTTTAATTCCGCTAGTTAAACCAGAGCAGTAAAAATGGTGTCATTTTTATTTTTTATTATATTTATCACAATGGTGCCTTTTCTGGTCATATTTCAAGTGATTCATCAGAGTTTCCAAAAATGTTTTCTTAGTATGCATTTCCATCTTATTCGATTCCTGCGTTGAGAATTTTTTGATCCTAGTACCAATATTTTAAAATGGAGCCGTGATCGATGTACAGATCATCAGCCATACAATGTTGGGTATGTCTTTTAATATTTATTTTGAATAATACGATTTCATTGTTCTTTTTGCTCAAAAATAATTTACATAGACAAGCCTTAATGCTCGAAATTGCTGGAAAGCAAAGTTATGAAGAAGAATGAGGTATTAGATTTTATTTACAAATTTATTTTTGGAGATTAATTTTGTATACTTTTTGAAGTAAAATCGTTTTTTAAATGTTTTGAATTGGCAAAAATTTGAATGATAACCAAATTTTTTAAATGATCAAATAATAGCAAATCTGCGGATTCATTAGGGAATTCATGAAAAGTTTTGAAACACCATGTTTTTATAAAACAAAAAAAAAAAAAAAAAAAAAGAAGAAGAAAGAATGGAATTTTCCTGCCGTTTTTGCTTTGTATTCTGAATATGTATTCTTGTAAACATTCGACAGAATTTAGAAAAAGTACCAGGAACTACTCTGATCTTTTGGCAAGAATTCCGAGTGTATACCACTGCGGTAGTCAAAGATAACAACTAACATTGCATTCATTTTTGATCGACTTTAACGGGTTTTTTCGGATTCGACGCAGTTGATTGGTTTGTACATATATCAAGCTTGTGAACACATGTTATAAAGCATTTTATGAATGTGGTGACGAAATTAACCTGTCTAACATATCTTTTAAATTTTTGCAGAAAATTAAGGTCTTTTGGAACTAATCGAGCGGGAATGCGTTTTACACCCAAACAATCGTGTAAACTGTTTTGTGACATATAGAAAGTTCACAGGCTATCTCCCTCTAACTTAAGTTCATTCACCATTTCCTTTTCTTTATCAATTGAAGACGTTAATGCCTGACTAGAGCGAGGCAAATCTTCCACAACATCTCGACCGCTTTTAAGTGCATTGTATTACTCATACGAGTATGCACGTGTTTTTCGCTAAGTCGATTCACCGTAAGTCTTCTGTTACATTTTCAATGATTAGGCAGGTCGACAAAATTGTATTTGCACTATAAAATTTGAAATAAATTCTTTGTTAGATATTTTTATCAATTCTAAAATTTTGAATGACCTGACAAAATCGGGCGTTGTACAGAAGCTAAATAACAGATCACACTCAAACTGCGCACCTGTATAGAGGATAGCAGTGCTAAGTTAGTGACAAAAAAATTTGGCATTTAAGCGGGCTTTTGAAGTGATCTATTATAAGATCGATTATAATTAGTTAAAAATCCATTACTTTTGCATGATATTTAGCACAGTTGAAAAATCCGAATTAGGTTAAGTATGCACCGTTTTGTACGATAACTTGTTTCCATTTTGAAGGTAATTCTATTATACGTCTCTCATAGAAATAACTCTCTCGTCTTTATTGGTAGTCGATTTTCACAAGCTTTTTTCACCAGCAAAATCATTCGCCACAGGCAGAAACAAGTTGGTGTCAAGACCGGAATCTAAAATGAATAGGTGAGAATCTCCCAACTATGCTCCCGGAACTTCTGGCTAGCCACTATCGATGTGGCTGGGCTGACACTGTGCTGGCGGGGCGCAATATCGATGTCGGTGCTTCAATCGTATACCATAGGACAATATTAACCCATGGAGTGTTATAGCCCTTGGAATGTATTTTCCCAATTTTTTTTTTAATTACTTTGCCTCTTAACTGCTTTGAAAAATTACAGAAATACCTTAGTCACTTTTGATGTAAACCTTAGAAAAATACATAAAAGACAGACATTTGAAATACGGGAAATCAAGTACATGTTTTTTTGGAGTACATAATAAGTTGACAACGAGGAAAATTGGACAAAAAAAATTACTATAACAGTAAAAGAAAAAAAAAACTGTAAAAAGTAAATGTAAGAAGTAAATGTAAAAAAACTGATAATAGTGAATATTCAGAACAAATGGTGCTTAAATTGGCAAAAATGATTGACCACATGGATCCTTATGTAATGGGAAATGATTTTGCTGAATTTGAAATGAGACGTCAACAATTTTTCATTTTTAATGATGTAGCAGAAGAAAAAAGTTTCCTTCTTTACAGCAGATATTCTGTGTAGAATCTTATAAATTTTATAATGCCGGACAAGGTTAAAAATTTATAAGTATAAGTAAATCTATTTATTGTAAAAGCTGCTGCTGAGAAGTGCAATTTTGGTACTTTCCTTGATCGTGCATTGCGTGATAAATTCGTTTGCAGAGTTTGGAACAACCAATTAAGGTATGAATTTTTAAAAGAGTCCAGTTTGACTTCCAAAAAGCTTGTGAACTAGCTTTAAATTGGGAAATGGCTAAAGATAAAACACGTGAAATGTGTAAAAAAGAATTGCATAACATTTGTTCGATACGAGAAAGTCGCAGCAAATCACGTAATCGTAATCCTGAACATAAAAATAAAAGATCTTCAAGAAAAGCATGCACACGATATGGTAAATTAGGTCACAACTCTCGCCAATGTTTCTGTAAATCTTGCATATGTTTCCATTGCAACAGAATGCAAATCAAAGAAAAATAGCTCTAATGCAAATCGTTAGTGGTTGAAGGCAAATTATTGGGAATGGACAATTGTCTCTAAAGATAGGTATTTAGAATTACGTGAAAATTGTAAATTAGACCCAATGGAAAAAAAGTTAACGTCTTTTACTGGTAATCCATTGAAATGAAAAGATCAAATACTTGTCAATGTGAGTAAAACTTTATGTAATGAGGGTTATCAACTATGTTTAGTTATGATTGACTCTAAAATAGGGTTTAAACCATTTCTTGGAAGAAATTGGTAGAAAAATCTATACCCAAACTGCGAAGAAACATTTGATATAAATAACGTAGGTACAGTTAATTCTGCGGAAAACTCTAAAATGTTACAAGAAATACAGTCACAATTTCCAAAAATGTTAAATTCCATCAGAGATAATTCTAAAAGCGAAGGCTAAACCAATATTTAGAAAAGCATAAGACTACGGGGTCAACTAGAGGATGAGTTGGACCAGTTGTGTAAGGAGAGAATTTTAGTTCCAGTAGATTCTAGCAATTATGCATCACCGATTGTAATTGTGTCTAAACCGGGTAAAAAGATTAGAATCTGTATAAATTGCAAGGTCACAATAAATAGGTTTATTGAAACTCAACACTATCTGTTACCAAGAATTGACGATATTTTCGTTAATTTGACAAATTGTAAAATTTTTTTTGTGATTGACTTATCTGGTGCATACCAGCAATTGAAAATTTCTGAAACCTCTAGACAATATGTTACTATAAATAAACACGAAGGTTTATTTTAATGTACTCTATTTTTCAGTCAGTTATGGATCAGGTACTCTTAGGAATTCCAAGAACTTAATGTTATTTGGACGATATTTTGATTAGAGGTTCGACAAAAGAGAATTGTAGGAAAATTATTTTTAAAGTACTGAAAAGACTTAATGATTTTAAATTTAAAATGAATATCGATAAATGTTGTTTTTTTTAATTTATTTAATTTATTTATTCAGGATTGTAATATTAAGCCTTAAGGCCGATTTGATTAAATTACAATATTACAACGTATCTTCACCATAATTCAATAACAAATGCATTTTATAACTTTACAAATACTAATGTTATAAAAAAGTTTATGTATCTTAATAGCAGAAAAATATGATTTACAATATGACGATCTACTTCACTTATTAGGATTTTTCACTATATATGTTTCTAGTCCTAAAATACAGAATTATAACTTTAATTGGAATTTGGGGCTCCATCCATAATATAACGCAAAATTTAATAACAGATTAAATGGTAAAAGTTAGTAACTTCAAGTAATTTTTTTAAGATTTACTTAACTAAGTATTTGAGATGCTATACAAGTAATGGCTCAAAAAAAAATAAAAAGGAAGAAAAAATAATAAGTTTAGCGATAATCATTTCCCCGTTCAGAATGAGAAGTAAGATGGACAGCAAACTATTTGACGGCAATATCAAAGAAAAAAAGGGGTCAAGCGAATAATTATAGATGAGGAATATCATTGAAATACGCAAGAAGTCTCTTCTTGTAAGTGTTTTGGGAAGAAGAAAAAATTTTTAATGTGTTTGAAAGTGTGTTAGACTGCCTGGCTACTCTTACTTGAAAAGATCTACATACTCATATAATATTTTGTGTTATGAATAATCAATTGATTAGTGCGAATTGATCGAGTGAATTTAAATAATTCTACAAGAAAGGAAATAACTTATTTAAGTCAAACTGTTTCACAAGACCAAATGGTGAAAAGATTGAAAGTAAACGCTAAAAATTTAACGGAACTTCAATCTTATTTAGGTTTTTTAAATTATTATAGTAGTTTTATACCGAATTTATCATCGGACCTAAAAAATGTATATACATTGTTGCAAAAGAATACAAAGTTCATATGGACAGATTCGATCAACAAATGTTTTCAATCTAAAAATTTAATATTGAAGAACAACGTTCTTGAATTGCATGACTCCAGGAACCCTATAACAATAAATTGTGATGCCAGCCCATACGGTGTAGGGTTAGTTTTGGCTCATGTAGTAAATGGTATTGAAAAACCAGTTCTTGTTGCTTCGAGCACTTCATCGCCATCAAAACGTAACCATTCTCAGATTTATTGAGAGGCTCTTGCTGTAATTTTTGCATTAAAGAAAATTTCATAAATATGTCTAAAGACATCGATTTACATTATATAGTGAAAATCAAGCATTAAAAGAAATTTTTAATCCGAACCGTGATACTTCTAACATAACAGCATCAAGATTTCAGAGATGTGCAGTAATGCTCTCAATTTACGATTGTGAGTTCAATATATAAACCCGCAAAGTTGAATGCGCCTGCTGATGCAATGTCACGTTTACCAATTGAAGGAGAAACAAAAATAGGAACAATCAACAATTTAGCTGAGGCGGTGAATTTTACCTATTAGTGTGAAAATAATAGGAAATAGTACAGCAAATGATTTAGAGTTGACTGAGGTGGTTAAAAATACTAAAGATAAGTGGTCTATTGAGGTACCACTAAAATTGAAAAATTGGTATATGTGCGCAAAAGTCTCTCGACGGACAATGGTTGTTTGTATTATGGAGATAGATTAGTTATTCCAGAAAATTATCGTTATAAGGTGCTGAGTGTTTTGCATGAAAATTATGATGGAATTATTAGATCAAAAATGTTAGCACGTAGTTCTGTGTGGTGGATAAAAATAGATTAACACACTCGTATACAAGACTTTGTTTCAAAATGTTTTAGTTGTCAAACTACCTAAAATGTTCCAAGAGAACATATTGAAAGTAAATGGCCATTATGTGAAAGACCTTTTTAAAGGCTACATGCAGAATTTTTTTAATTTTGATTCCAAGACATATTATATTTACATATATTATTCTAGCAAATATATAATTGTAAAATATTTGCCAAAAACAGATCATATAAGATTGGAAAATAGTTTGCTATCAATATTTAGAATATTTGGCTATCATATTGAAGTAGTTACGGATAATGAGTCACCCTTTTCTTCAACCCATTTCCAACAATTTGCAAAGACATTAAATATTATATTAACAAAATCTCCTGTTTATCATCCTCAAAGTAATGTTTTGGCTGGACGTGGAGTTCAAACACTTAAAAATTGTTAAAAAAAATAATTATCAGATGAAAACTTGAAATATTTACCTATTCAAGTAAAATGAAATAAAATTTTAATGTGCTATAACAATACTCCGAGCACAACTACTAATACTATAATATTTTTATATCAATCAAAAACACTTCTTAATTCGTTATCAAAGAAAACTGTAACATTTAATATGAAAAATAACAAAACTTTCGAATTTCCAAAACATTATGATACAAAAGTGAATATTAAAGTTATACCAGATACAATTTTTAAAAAAGGCGAAAAAGTATTATACAGAAATCATTTTAAAGATTATGTACTAAGGATTCCAGCAGTTATACTTAAAGTTATAAGCCCAAATACTTATAAAATCAATGTTTCAAATGCAGTGAGATTTCTTCAGAAGAATCAGATTAGACTTTCTAAGTTAGAAAATAAGTATCATCCATTGATACCAAATGAGGAACTCATAATAGATTTAGAAACTATTGATCAGCCCCATTGATCAGAAAAAGAAACAAAGCTATAACAAGGTATTACATGAATCTATACCTTTAAGAAGGTCTAAACGCAAAATTGTTAAACCTACTGACAATAGCAACAAAGAATATAAAAAATAAATAAAATACTGTTATTTACATTTAAATTGTTCATTGTATAAAAACATAACTATGAATTATGAATGAATATAGTATTAGTTTTGAAATAATTTAATGTCAATTATGTATTGGATAAGTTTTATAAAAAAAGAGAATAATTTAATGTATTTTCCTAAAGTTATTTTATACTTTGAAAATTTACAAAAATAACTTAGTTGCTTTTGATGTAAACCTTAGAAAAATATATAAAAGACAGACATTTAAAATACGGGAAATCAGCTACATGTTTTTCCGGAAAAACTTTTGCCACATATAACTCAGCTTGACCAAGAAGGTGCCCTGTATAAAATGGACAAAATCGGTACATAGTCCTCATGCATAAGGTTCGAATACCCACCAATTATAATCTCTTTTCAAAGATATATTTGTTTTTTTTTTTTAATTTCTTTTACTTTGAAATTGGTTTTACCTGGTTTAATCGGTGCATGTTTTGGTATAGCCGTATACAGATGGAATGGCCAAGTTTGGTCTTTTGAAGTAAATTTTTCACTAGAATTTAATTATATTTAGCAAATATAATTTAGCCGATTGAGGGATGAATCTTACTGAATACCGATCATATCGCGAACAACAAGCAACAAGATATTTTTGAGGCTACCGATCTGGGTCCGACGATGTAGACCCAATAATATACTGCGTGGTTAACTGTACACCTGTACAACTTCACGTCTGCCCACACTGTTTCTCTTGTACTTCGAAGTGGATTGGGTTAAGTTTGTTTGACTGGCTGTTAACACTAAATATTTGAAGAGTTTCATAAAAAGATGATATTTGTATGGAACTTGGCATTGTTTAATATTTTGTCAGATCGTTCCCTCAGGTACCTCCTACATAAATTGGTGGATTTGCGAAACTTAAACTTTCCTCTGTAAACTCTGTACATTCAGAAAAATATTAACTAATTTTGAATTAAAATGAAGTAGCAGCAAGGAAAATTTAACTTCGTGTGGCTTCAATATAGTTTTTACTTAAATTTAGTGCATATATTTTTTCTTAGAATTAATTCGAAATTTGTCGTCAGTTGCTGTTCAAATGCAGATTATAATTAACTTACATTTTTGTCAAAACTTTAAATGCGGTAATTCTCACACAAACGATCAATTTAATTCGGTTGCCCCAAACTATTAAATTAGTTGGAAATTTTATAACAAATGAAACATTTGGATAACATAGTCCTGAGAATAAAATCGGACTAAGTTGTCACCTCTCTTCTGGAGCCTGCCATACAAATTGATCAATTTATCGAAATTCAATATATCCGTTACAATTTCCTATCGGTAGAAGATAATCATGTATAATTTTCACCATCATATTATTTATAAAACATTTTGGAAGGATGCCGGCAATTCTTTCGTTAAGCTATTTATTCGAATGTTCATGTCTCTCTCTCACTTCCATTGAATTAAATTTTGTGCACATAAAGTGTCAGGTAAACTTAGGTTTGAAAATGAAAATGGACTGAAAACGAGCTGATTAAAATCACACCTTGGTAAAAAGAAAACTGTCCCAAGTGGCATCTTTATTGTGTACAAAGCGGCCGCGTATGAAGTGGTAACGCAGCGCTTTTCAAATCCCATCACTTGAATTGATAGAACATCTTTTGTTCTTCGATGACACTCTTTTTGTAATAGATGAATTAAATCGTTGTATTGTAAACAGCTTTTTGTCTTTATGAAAGTTCCGCCGTGGATAATGGACACAATCACGTGCTCCAACATCTGCTCTTTGTCAGCGGTGATGTTCTGTGGTTGCAACACTCATGCGCATCTCCACTCGGGAATTTCGCACACACAAGCAGCAATCTGTTCATTGGAATGTGCGTCTTTGTGTGTTCACTCTACCTCTTTGGGGCACGTTGTCCATGTTATCATCCTTGTAATATCGGTGTCGGCGTTGATGTTGGCGTTGGCGTCGCGGCTTTTTACTACTCTGACCATAGTGTGAAAAGAGAGAGTTACAATGCGAATCCACCGACACGTAGGAAATGAGAAATCGACGAATGAACTTATGGTATATCCTGAATCAGAGATGTCAGTGCTCGACTCAAATTTGATAAGCTAACAATCAGTGCCAAACTATACACAGACAAGTGTGGATTTCAAAGAAATCACCACACACAAAAGTTCATCCTTTATATCAAATCTTTATCTAACAACAACAACAACATTACCACCACCACCATCACTAAAACAACAACAATCGAATAGAATACATAGTAATAATAACCATAATAATAATACATCCCTCCTGGTTACAAAAAGCAAAATTTAAATGAAATACCTATACATACTCGAGTGCGTGTGTGATACCATGTAAAAGTAATGCGATGTGATGTACATACAAACAGAAATAGCGAAAACAACAGCAACAACAACAACAACCAAGTAATTATACGGTAAATGAAAAGAAACAAAAACGTTTCAATGTATTGAAAATTGCAAAGTAATATGAAGGAAGAAGAAACTGGATTTTCAGTTGTCAATTTGCAGTGGGAAGTAGTAGTATTCAAATCCTCCCACTTGAAGTGGGTTTAGGCAGCAACGTAATGAGTCCACGGCGATGTGAAATATTTAATAATTGTGTAGAAATT
>JAHXMU010026253.1:0-104093 GCA_019455685.1 Philornis downsi | reverse complement strand
CATGTAATTGCCCCTGTGTGTGCGTGAGTGAATGTATCTGTACATATGTATATACTCACTAATTGAGGACACTTGTCCGCCAATTGACGAGCAATGACAAGCAAAGAAATGAAAAAAAAAAAATAAACGAAAAATAAATGAACCATCTAAGGACAGCTAAGAAGTGAAACCAACGACTCAATTAAATTACAAATCAATATCAAATGGAAAAAATTTACTTGTACCCACCCAAAGTGTTGTCTTGTAAGAATACGAAAGGACGACGGACTATGCAGAAGAACGAAGTAAAGACGACGACGACAGCGATAACAACGACGACAAAGAAAGAACGGAAACAGAGGGGGCAAGAAGCAGTAGTACCAACAAAATGAGAAGGAATAAAAAGAACGAGTAAAAAATAAAGAAAATGAAGAAGATACATTTCATTCAGTAGTGTCATGCATATATATGTAAAATCAGTGACACCCGCCTTGAAATGTACATGTGTGAGTGTGAGTTGGCTGGGTTCCCAGAGTAGGCCAACATTAAAAAAATGCTAAACAAAATAAAATAATATTTGCCAAGATTAATAGATTTTTTTGAATGGATGAAAAAATTATGAATATGATTGAAATAGTTTGAGGTCCTTATAGATATCCGTTCTCAAAAAGCATTCTGAGGAAAATGTTTTATGGGACAGTTTGCTGAGCTGAAAAGTTAAACATTCTAAGAGTTCGCAGCTTGAAGCTTTATTGGATATTTTGAAAAAAAAGAAAAAAAATACCCATTCAAAGCAAAATCCAGAACTTTAGGAGATGCTTAAAGTAGTCAAATGGTTTGTTGTGATTTGTTAGGCCCTTTGTTTTTAATTAAAAAAAAGATTCAGGAAAACTAGAAAAGTGAATGAAATTTTCGTTTGAGTTCGCAAAATAATGCCTGCAACTTACTTTTTAGAAATATTTCTTGTAAATATTTCCGACAATTTTGAGTATTGGCATAAATGAGCTTCATTACTGAACAGAATTTTTCGGCAAAAAAAAAAAACGAATCTTCCACTGGTTCACCTAAAGCTCACATACCGAAATTTCAGCTCAGTGGCAGTTGAATATCACTAAATCCATCCGTTATAACTTTTACGCTTACTTTTGTACTTACCTATATATAGTTTTTCAAGTCATCCGAAAATATTTTTGCGGAACCTTTCAAAATAAATCTCTGTAACGTCCAATAGTTGCTCTAGGACAATAAATCTCTCTCTTCTCTACCATTACTCCCGGTTGGGGAATAGTCACCCGGACATAAATCTGGCGAATGGGCAAGAAAAGCAAGTAGTTTATAACGAATATTTGTACACAGTTGATGAATAGGGACTTTATTCTTCAACAAGAATTACGTAGAGTGCAAGAATTTAAGAACGACATCGGCCAAATCGATTGTTTCATAATTGGCAGTATATGGGATGTCCAAAATCGGATATTTTTAGAAAATCTAGAAGCTTTTTTTTTGAGCTAAAAACGTACAATGAACAAGTGGATAGGTACAGAGTTAAACAAGTGAACAGGTAACATTTCATAATCGGATATGACCGATTACATAACATCTTACACTAATTTGTCCAGAAAGGACGAAAAGATCTATCTCCGCAGTCATATGCCGGTAGATTTGAACTTAGGGTATATATAAAAATGAATATAATTTCACAAACTAATTGAATCAGAAATATATTTTAAAGCGAGGCGCTTAATAACCAATTTGGATGATACATATTAATAATATCAGGCGGCATATTTACATGAGCCCAGATAAACCTAAGTTATGACGTTGATGTATAAAATCATTCAATTTTCAGCAGTGTTGTTAGTAGGAAATGTGCAGAAGTATAAAAGCAAAATACATATATAGTTAATCCCCTATAAAAACTTGTAAAAACTCGAAGACCAAGCAGAAACGGGCGCTTTATCAAAACCTGGCCTAATTTAGCCCGAGACTGCTTGGAAATACAGACCATTTTCAATAGGATTAACTCGCGATCTAATCAAATAATATAAGCAATATATAGTTTATTTGCCATGAAAACTGTGTTTCGTGGATGCAATTAAAAGAAGCTCATCAACCCATTTCAATGGAGGCTATAGCAAAACATAGAGCGATAATTTTCTCTGATCCAAAAAAAAAGTAAATTAAGCTTTTGAAAGCGACAAAGCCTGGCTTTTCAACAGAAATAGTGCGGAAATATAAAGAAGGGTCTGAACTGCTCGAGTATAAGCTGAATTTAAACCAAAACTGCAGCTTTGAGCGGTAACTATACTTGGCTTAGGTTACCCATTTTGTGTGTACAATATCAAGCCAAGGACCAATGTTATCAATTTTCAACTGGTTATGTCATTGGTTCAATTAATTTATATTGGTTCAATTAATATATATATTTATCAATAACAACTGTGGTTTATGGGGGCGATAATATCAAGTCTTGCCATACCATTTATATTGGAGCTACCACACGAAGTGTATGTGCAAAATATAGTTAAATTGCGCTCAAGAAAATTTCGAGGAGAGACTATTTTGTCGACCAATTTGTATGGAGGCTATATGAAAATCATGGGCCACCAAAGCTTATTTTCCATGTTCAATGCAGCACGTCCTTCTAAAATCTGAAATCGGTTTGCAAGAATACAGAATACAGATATAAATGTTGTTGGATCCAGCACTTATAATTTTGAGTTCTATAGTCAGAAGACATAAACATGTGCTCACATGTGATATACCACATGTAGCGTATAAAAATATGATGAAAAGCATTGTATTTTGAAAAAACTGCAGATGCCAAACAATTTATGTTAAAAATATAAAATATACTAAATTCAGCTATGGTCCAAAATGGGCAATCGTACGTATTGTCGATATTTTTTCATTACAATTTCTTTAGAAAAAATGAAATTGTGGTATCACGCGATACATGAGTGGTCTCGACAAGCCGTGCATTTTCACTCATCAATCAGCCAAAAAATATTGTGGGCTTTGTCCACAATTTGTGGTTTAGTAGCCTCGATGGAATATTCTGAGTGAGTAACATCATAAGTGGTTGTACGAACATGTTCAAATTCAATTCAGGGTTATATGTAGTCGAAATATGTGCTATAATTGTTATCCGACCTGAATTCTGTCTCTATGAAACCTGTCATACGGAGACATTTAATCACTGAACGAAAATAGTTTTTCCACCTTACTTAGCCTTACAGTCAGTGACGCTTTAACCATATTACAAGACTATAAATTTCAATAGATGTTCAACAACAATAATGGATACCATTCAGAAAGAAAGTGTGCATTTTATTTGTTTTGTTCTTTATTTCAGATAGGCTCGCTCTTTAAAATAAATGATATTTTAAAAAATAAATGATATTTTAAAGAGCGAGCCTATCTGAAATAAAGAACAAAACAAATAAAATGCACACCTTCTTTCTGAATGGTATCCATTATTGCTGTTGAACATCTATTGAAATTTATAGTCTTTGCACTCTTAAGTCATTGATATTAAACGACAACATTGCTAAAACGTGTCATTGGCAACTGTGTACGGGACGTATAACCGATATTAGCCAAAATTATGGTTTGAAAGAACCGTTTATATCCTATGATGGATCTTAATGATTAGAAGAACTATATAATATGGTACGATCGTACTGCGTACGATTTTAATTTAATTAAATATAATTTATTGAAGGATTTGAAGAGTGTATTTTACTGTGAACATTTGGTTATTGAACTTTCAATAAACATTAATGAATATTGGCCTTAATGTACGTATATATGATAAAAGGAATGAACACGTTTAAACGGCTACAATGCGATTAATGCGATTGGGGCTTATGTTATAATTAATTTTTATACCTTTTCTTAGAGGTATCTTATGTCGGCCTAACATGTAATAAAGGGGGTTTGAATCAAAATTTATTGGTTTTATGGTAGCGTTGCGTGTACAGTATTATAAACGCTCCTTAATACGAATGGACATATATTTTATTTAATTTTGATGGTTCAAAAGAGCTGTTGTCTCTTCCTGTTCATTATTTTTGTAAGACAGCCATTTTTCTGTATACTTATCAAATTTTTTTCTATGTGTGTAGATTTTTAGTTCCATTGGTGGTGAAAAACAAACTCGAAAATTAAGATCATTCGGTAACAAGAGTTTCTCTGTTTATTATGGAAATTTTAGATTGATAAATCAATAACTTATTATAAGGAATAATCCTTTGACGTTCGTATTTCTTACCTGCTCTATTTTGGTTAATGTGTTGTTGGTTCCTTTAGTTCATAATGGCTTCATATAAAATGTGGACTATTATCTTTAGAATTGCTCCATATTGTTGGTTTTACAACTTCCTGTTCTTGTTACTGCAGTTGTTCATGTTATTTATATCTCTATAAATGTAACTTTAATTTAATTTTAAATTTCCCTTAAAAAAAGCCTTATATGTTGTTAGTAAGAAAAAATTCCAAGCAGAATGAAATTTTGAGTTTGTTTAAAGAATAATTGTAACACGTAGTGTGGAATATTCATCTAGTATGGAATATTTTTGGCTCTTTTAAAATACCCGATTTGACAAAGCTCGTGTAACGAGATGAGGTGGTACCGGTCTGGCATTAGCAAATTTAAATTTTCTTTCATCATTGTTAAGGTGCGACTGTGTGGACCCTTTCGAGCCAGTTCATGACCTTCGGTTTATGTATGTTTGTTATTTAGTTAGAAATTGGAATCGATTTCCTTTGGGCGATTCCTACTCCGGATTAAAAAAAAATAAATAATATATATATATAAATATATATACATATAAAGTTATATACATTCATATATATACAGAAATCATAAAATTAAATGAGATCACACATAATAACATAATTAGACAATTTCAGCCCTTTATTAACATGGCACGACAACTCGCGCAATTATTTTTCGTAAAATCTTTCTGAGGAACGCCCATTTTGCAAAATAATTGAGTACAATTGAGGAGCGATGAAATTTCAAAAAATAGTATTAAGGACGCTATCGTTCTTTGAATAGGAATATGAACAGTCGGTTATGTTTGGCGAAAACATTTTTGAATTTCACGCTGATCATTTTGTATTCTATTCTAACCTATATCGCTCGATAGATTTCCACTGAATATTTTGAAGTGTTATAAGCAAAAATTATAAAACTCTTTCCGACAGTGTAAAACATGAAAATGTGCAAATAGCAAAAGAAAATGTTAAAATGTTAGCATTCTACAAAAGCTGAATTGGCAACCCGTGTGTGACCGTGTGACTGCATGTGATTGTGTAAATGTATGCGTGCTAATGGATAAATGCGATTGGTGTGCTCTTTTCTTTGCTCTCTATTTCTCTTGCTGTGTGCTTTAGCGTAAGTGTGTGTGTGTGTGTGTGAGCGCGTCTATCCATGTGAGTGTTTGGTAAATACACAAACATTTTCAGTTGCCTAAGTGAATTAAACGAATGCAGGTCATTAAACAAAAATACAATTACGTTTCATCGTCCGCCATCAAATGTTTATATAACAACACTAGGCCAACACCAAACAAATGATAGCGGTGATCAAAGTGTAAAATAAACAAAAAAAGAGCAACGTTTTATAAAATACAAGTGTACTTAGGATATACATATGTATTCACATCCGTATATGTCGTTATTTACATGCCCATGTAGCATTAAATAAGACATTATATAAGCCATAAATGTGTTTGATTAGCATCAATGCAAATGTCTCTATTTCTGTAAGTGCGCGTGTTTGTATATGAACGGATTATCTTTAAGTCGCATACTCAATGATAGTGTCCGGATGGACGAAAGCAATATTTCACTAGTAAGTCTTTTTGGACGGATGATCATCTTACAAGTCATTTCCGTAAGTTTTCACTCCATTCTTTAAACACATACACATGTTTATAAATTGCCACTTGCACGCAAATTTACATGCTCCTTTATTTATTTATAAATACATAAACTAATTTTCGCGTATGTGTGCGTTCGTGTGTGTGCTTGTGCATGTTTGTGTGTGATATTTAAAAAAAGCTGTGATATGTATACGAAATTAGTGTCATTCCAAAGAATAGTTTTCGGTACCATGTGTATCATTCACTTCACAACGATGTGAAGTGCCCTAAAGTCCCCTATAACTAGACGACGTTCGCCCAAAATAAATATACATTTTGGTAAAAACCTAATTATTTTGATACAGACGGTTAAGTCTAAAAGACCAAATCTGATGTTACTACTACTTGCTGTATTTGGTACTCTAAACTCTAATCTATGGCGAAACTGTGTCCAAATTGGTCATACGCATGGATGTAAATGTGTAGTATTTATTAGTGTGCAAAAGAAAGCCTAACATTTTTTTTCGACAATTTGAAACCGAAGTCCCTATATAATGCCTGATGTGAGGATGGTGTTGTACTTAGCATACGTCTGTTGGGTGAGATGTGTGATTTCTATTTTTGGACTTGTTGTACTGCACCTAAGACTTTACCCAGTTTTTTGTACTCAGTGTTATGTTGTTAATTTTAAACTCTGCTTATCCTTGCGGGATACGAGGAAAAAATTACGCTAAATTTTGTAAAAGACGGGGGGAGGAGTGCAGGAACCTGGTCACAAGTTCTATAGTTAATGCCTGTTTATTTTATTTTGTTATATTTAGGGCTTCAGGTAAATCATTGTTTTGTCAATGTGCAAGGATTTAACATATAAAATCTTTCACCATTTTATCTCTAGTCACCATAAATAGTTCACGATCTTGGAATGAATTTATCTTAGATTCGGGAACTTTCTTTCGATTGGAATGTGGAAATGTATTGTGGATTTCAAAAATATGATGACCACTAGAGAGTTATGCTTCTTTGTCATTCATTTATTTATAGAATCTGCTCAAGCGATCGCCAAGCTAGTATAGAAATTTCAGTCAGATAAACTATCTTATATATTCCCTCATAAAAAAGTAGCACTACACTTTTGAGTTGGTGCAAAAGTGTGCTGAGTAACAAAAGAAGAAGAAGATTCGAATTTATAATTTACTACCAAGCCATTTGAAAAGTTTTAAACTATGTCCTGATTCTAACAAAAGGCGCATTCTACAACACTGTCAGGCTTTATTGTAAAATTTTGTTTTCTATTAAAATGTGAGCAGTCTTTATTACATACCGATTATATTATATTTCCAGATTATATACCGATTAACTCATAACTTTTGAACTAGTCTTTGTTGTCTTTAATAATCATACTTTCTTTATAATCGTATTATATTTATATAAATATTGTACTCGTATTTAATTTTTGTTACGTGTTTTTTTTTAAATAAATAAATAAATAAATGAAAGAAGCAAAATTCCAATACTGCTTACTTGAGTCTTTCAGTAAAAATTGTACATTCATCATTTTCCAACCCGGTTAAAAGGTGCAACTACCTTCTATGTTAATGCGGGTTGTGGACCTGATTTGTCGTTTAGTCCTTCTACAGCGATCGATTTTGTCAGTTCATATCAAGTCTGTTTTGCAGTTTTTACAATGGATTCAAATGTGGAACAAATAATTTGTCTTACATTTTGAATTGCAATATGGAATTTTATGAGCCGGATCGCTGAAAGTGTTACGAAAAGCTTAGAGTGGCTTTATCAAAAATATGTACATATGAGTGATTCAGTATATTCAAAAGCGGTCTAGATGTGATGGACATCAACGTTCTGGTCGGACATCAGCGTCTTCAACTATTGAATTGTCTGTTTCTCATGTACCATTTTAAACACGATATCACTAGACTAGACAACGCCAACCAAATCCACGCTACAACAAATTCTGGAGAAGCCCTCCAGGGAGACATATACCACATACTGCCGCAGTAAAAACAACAGGGGGATGTCATTTCGGAAATTAGAAGAATATTGTTTGCAAACGGATGGCACCGTGGGCATTGCTAACAATTTAATGACAATGCTATCTCTCGACGAACAAAAAATGCAACCATACCGTGTACCAGCCTTGCTTGTCTTGCAGTGTGGTACTGAATCTTGGGATATGATAAGGTGGGTGTATTAGTTTTGGGAGTTTTCGAGAGAAAAATACTTCTAAGAATATATGAACCTATCATCATCAACGAGAAGTAAAGGCATCGTATGAATCACAGAGACCGGCCAAAACACCGTTGGAAAATTCTGGATTTAAAACACTGCAAAACATGGTGTGATGAATTGATGAAGAGGCCTGAAAACTGGAGCACTTGGGATTATTTTCTACTTATGGCTCAAAAATTCTTTGGCAATCAGCCAGACAGATGCAAATATATATTTTGTGTTTCTTTTTAATGTTGCCCTGAACTTGTAACAGGAATCAGTATCATTACTAATATTATATTGTTTTTCGAATTAGTGAAATAGTTTCCTATTAGTAACCTATTAGTGAAATAGGTTACAGACTATGTATATTAAAGCCGATTTATAACTTTAAGAAATTTTATAAAAATTACCATGTATTGTTGTATTGCTATTATCAATTTTCTTAATGATATTTCAGTTAATTATGTATCGAGTACGGGCATATAGGATATGAAAACATGTTTTTAGTTACATCCAACCTATATTGTGTTTATATACAAATATCAATAACATTTCAGTGGAAAATATATCGCTCGCACATCCATAACCAGTTTAAAAATCTGTGTAAGATTCAACGCTTTCGAAGTACAGCCTCGAAAATTAGTCCCTTAATATTACGATCAAAACTGCCGGGTTGAAATCAGCTTCTGAGTATTTTCAAGAGTTTCAAATTTTAATTTGTTCAACACAAAGTCATTCCATAAACAAAGCGGAAAACTGGTTATTTAAAAGATATATTTTAGAAAAACATCGTTTTTGGTTATGAATACTCTATTCGACCCTGAAAATTGTGATTGAATGTTTAGTGTTTCTCCAAGAGAATGAGTAAAGTTGGATAATTTGTAGACTTACGCTGAATTTTGTTTGCTTTGCTAAAAAAAAAAGCCATTAGAAAAGCCGTCATATCACTAAAACGAAGTGTCCTATCACGAAAATAACATAATTTTTAGGAACTTCTATAGGGGTTGGACAATGTGCTGCTTTCACGTAGTATCAAATATGTATCCAATCGCCAAAGTAATGACATTTTATGCTGCCGGTGGAGGTCTATACTTCGAGATTTTTTAATTGTTGCCTTCGAGTATTTTTTGCTGCTGTACAAATCGTATATAAATTTTTCTTTTTATTGCCATCAATTAAAAGAGGAAATGGAGTAAAGTAGAGTAAAACAAAACTGACCGGAAAAAATCGAATGCCACTCGAATATATGAATAGTATTCACAAAGAAATTGATATATTTCTAATGATATTTTAAGAATTATCTCCCCTGCTACCACTAAATTGCTACAACGCAACATCAGAACTTGATACTTCGTTGTTTCTGAGCAGTTGAGCAATTACTTAACTTTTTCATAAACGATTTCCATTTAAAAAAGAATCTATATAACTATCGCCTTCTTCCAAAAATCTTAAACACAAAATTGCCACAAGATTTTTTTTTAAGGAAAGTCAAATGATTTTAGTTTTATTAAAACGTACATAGAAAAAAATATGAACCGTTTTTGAATGTTTTCTATGTACTTCTATGTACTACTACTAATATTTCCACGTTCTTGAGTTATTATAGTGTGTAGCAAAAAATGCAGCTCCCTAGAAGAAAAATTAAAGACGAAAAAATAACCGATTTTTCTAACTCAAATTTGCCAAAGCTGAATTAAGCAACTGTATGGGGACATTTTTCTCTAATGGGTCGATTTCGACCATCTGTGTTCTGTAAAGGATGTTGTAAAAACTCCTCGCCAAATAAGTGTGTGTTGACAATAAGCTCTTATCATATGTTATATACCGAACTCACCCCATTTTTTGAATTTAATATATTATAATATGATGATATGATATATTTTTTAATATAATACATAAAATACTGCTGTGTACTGTTGTTTGTTAATCAATAAATAGTAAAATTATTGAAGTTGTGAAGTCCTTTTTGAATAAAGCGTTACTTTTTCTTCCAAGGATTTCATTAAATTGTAAATAAAAAATCAGATAAACCTGAAAAAATAAAAAAAAATCTTGAACTTTTTTTATATGGGTTTTTTAAATTATGTTTAGAAACTTAACATTTTTCTTGATGCATTTCGAGAAATGCTTGTTTATTTCAGTATTTTATTTTTTAGTTTGAAGTATTTCGAAGCACTGCAATGTTACGTTTTCCGGTTGAAATAGTTTTGAATTTTCCCATATTTCCCGGGAAATGAAAATGTCTCATTATTGTGGTACGTCGGAATGAGATACACTACAGTGCATTGATCACATATCTAAGAGTTTAATTTCAAAGAGTTTATGTTTATAAACAAGAGAAAACAACTCTCCCACGATGCTAGAAAATTTCTCTTCCATCATAATTCCGGCGAGTAGATAGAAAATCAAAGCATTCAGCATTGCCAGAGTAGAATTTTACACTGTGTTAATTACGCTTTTTTTCTTGGTATAATTACCTGTGCGGACAAAATGTAAGCTTTTGTGTTTACCTTTATCACATTCTTCCAATATCATCGACATTACACAAAAATCATTTGCGTTTTAATGTTAGACAACACTTATAAACATTGGCACACATTGATTTTTTTGTGGCAACACTGCCACACAATTCCTTCTCGTTAGTTTTATTTCCACTCGCTAGCTTTGTAACAACACGCAGTGTAGTAGTTTTTATTTTATTGAATATAATAAACTTTTGTCCTTCCCAATCAGGGGATACAATAGGAGTTTCTTTTGACGGAACTATCTGAGTCATGATCTGCATTTCTTCCTCCCACCCGTGCTCTAGGATTCATACAGCTTTAACAACACACTGTTAATTTTCGTATTTCAAGTCCATCAACTTTATTAACCAAACCAGCTGCGCCCTTTAGAGCTATGCTTTGATAGTTGCTATACGTTAATTTTATGAATAATATCACTTGACTTAAGACTAAATCAAACTCTTTCCGGACGTTCGTAGTAATCCGAAGAAATTTGAACTACACCAGAGTCCTGCTGTTATCACAACCAGTAGACGAAAGTCCAAAAGAATGCATTGAATACTATGAATGCTATTGGAAACACAAATCGCGCCTTCCTATCGATCCACAGGGAGACTTCGTGTGGTGTCATTGTGGACCAGGAACTGTTTTCGTTGTCTTTCTTTTCCATATCATTGGTGCAACTTTCTTCACTGGTGTCGATTGATTCTGAAGAGGTGAATTTATTGGTAGTGTCATCGCCCACTGTAATGACGACGGGACTTTCAATAGAGAGAAAGCGTTCGCAGTTCGGTTTTGGCTGCTCCTTGTTGTCAATCATCCTGTGCCGTCTCATGCTCGGCGTCAGAGTGGATTTCAGGATGTACTTACTTTTGACCTTCTTCACTTCGACACTGCGGTTGCGACGCCAGATTGTATTCACAAATGCGAACTCCACAAGGCTGCCGAATATGAAGAAAGTGCAACCCAGAAACCATACTTCGGAAACCTTGATGTAACTAACTTTGGGCAGGTTGTTCTCTTGGGCTGAAGCTAGTGTTATAAATGACAGCATGGTTGTGCAACCCAGCGTAGTGCGGGCTGGAGTTTGGTCAGCCTGCAGCCAAAAAGAAACCCACGATATCGCAACAATCATAATTGACGGCAGAAAATAGTCCATGACGTAGTAGCCAACTTCACGAGTTAGGTGGACGGTGAAGGATAAAGAACTGTAATTGCCTGCGAAAGCGCCGTGACGCATATCATTAACACTGGCATCGATAATGGTCTCGTTGATCCAGGCATTTTGCAAGGCATACTCGGTCATATGCATTTGAGGGTCGAAAGCTACTGGCTTGCTGTTCTCCCAATTCAGAAGAAGCTCCGAAGCATTGTACATCCAACTCTCCAAAATCGTGGGACAATACTGCTCATCAAAGGGGAACTTTTGTAAGTTCATCCAACAATAGAGAGTGGCTTGGATACGGGACGAAATGATGACGCTGCCATCCGGGCTTATGGATACCAAAACATCTTTCTCGCTGGTGCCCAACACACTGGAGTCATGTTCATTTGACAGGAATACATGCGGCACCCATATCAAATTGCGCAGGGAGGATTCGCCCATAATAAACTGAGTTCTATTGGGGGCATATTGACGAAATGCTAACCTAGGGTCCGTGTAGCGCAACTGCACAAGTCCGTGCATGTTGAACTGCAAGTCGCTGGAATCTAAATTTTGCAAAACATAAATATACACGCGCACGTATACCTGCAATGGAGCATCGATGGTGCTTCCATTCACCATCACCAGAGGTCGTTCCAAACGATCGTAGCGACAAGGTGCCGTCAGACCCTTTATTAATTGAGTTTGTGTCAATCGACCAGCATCCGCTAATGAGGGACACTCTTCGTTTGACCTCTGTGTCGCATTTAAATCCGACAAAATTGTATAGGCACTCTTGTTCAGATCAACTTTCCCCGCCACTGAAACTTGCATATTTTGAGCGCTTTCTGCGCTACGTAGCGCATTTACATTGTTCACAGTTGTCGCCACGGCTACTGCAGAACTTTGGTCCAATGCTGCTGCTGTATCTGCGTTTGCCGTCAAGTACAGCGTGTAACAGAGCACTGCTAAGTGTAAATTCATGCCGGACTCTGGTAGCCTTTCGTGTTTGCTTTATTTGCTGATGTTTACGTGCGCACCGACCTTGACGTTTGTTGAAATTGCTTGTATCTCCAACAAGGGGATCGTTCGTACTATTCTTTGTATTGGCTTTGTCAGACAAAACGCCCCAGTGTATGTTCCGGCAGAGACCGTGCATCTAACTGAGCATATACACGACGAATATAATATTAGTATACTCGAGATACGCACTCTATGGCGAACTGCCATGATGGATAGACAAACACCCTACGCAGTCGCCATAAGCGGTGTGCGAGCGGAACATAACAACCGAGACTTCTTAATTTTTCTTGGCAGTTATGAAGTTACGTAACATCACGAAATGAAAGACTAAGGGCTAATCACACGCCTACATCTGAAGTTATTCAGGCGAGGAGATAAGCAAAGTCTATTGCCAGTGATTGCTGCAGGGTGTCGGTGACTAATTTTTGTTTTAAAACATTTTCAGTTGTTTGTCGTATTTAATTTAAAATAACTTAATATCATTATCTATAAGATGTATCGCTCAAACCTACGTATGCACGATCATGTGTACTTAGTACGTACTAGAAGTCAGCAACTAGCTTTCAATTGTTATCATGCTTTTGTCTTCTGCTTGAAATATCTTTATTTACTTGTGTCTACTATTTTGATAGAGAGTCCAGTTCCATTGTGGAGTTTATTTGAGCAGGGATATCTCTGTCTATAACTAAGTCACATTGTGAGTATTTATTTGTGCATGAATGCACAGCCGTGCGTGTTTTCTGGGCACTCTCAATAATAAAGCCAAATAATCCAAAGCATTCAAAAATATGCCAAAAGCATATTTTAGACAAGGGGGAAACAAATGAAGTAAAATAAAGTCGCAACCACAGTCTGATTTCATAGAACGGATCATTCAATTCGTTCGTTAAGTAAATGAACCACTATTTGTTTTCGCCTTTATAATTAGAATAAACTTTAATTTTGAAGAGCTTTTATTTTCATTGAGTGGGGTTGCCATAAAACTAGTATTTTTATGTGAGCCAATATGAAGAAATGCTGAAAAAATCTATAATAGCATCATTGTTTTTTTAACTTTGATGGTTGATGAAAACTTTTATAGGTTAAATAAAAAATATTCCTAAAGTATTCCTTTCTTTACGGTTTTGAACGTATGAACGTGATTCATACGATGCCAATACTCCCCGTTAACGATGATGAGCTCAAATATTGTACCGAGCATTTTTCCTTGCATAGTCTGCAATAAGAAGTTGCTGCAATCACTTATCTTTCAATTTCCAGACTAATATTCTTTTATTGGCTGCAGAGTGAAGGTGGATACAACCATACACCGCTCCAAAATTGTAGTTGTCAACGTTCACCCAGCATCTGAACCTCTCTTAGCTTTGTCCTCGCTAGCCAAAGTTTTAATGGACTCAAGTAGACATTTAAAAAGTAATGATAACAATAATATTTTGAAGTTTAAGATCATTTGAGTTTACGGATATAACAAATTTTATTAAACACTAGGAAACATTGGGCGCGGCCAGATTTTATTTAATACCAGTTTACCAATTCCAAATCAATCGTTTAAACGCGACTATTTTTTTTTTAATTTGTCATTTTGAATGAGAAGTACCGTCTTCAATGCGTTCAATCTTTTAGAAGTATTTTGATGCCATCACCCAGAGAAAATGAATGTTTATATAATTATATAAATAGAAAAAAGAGTCCAGTAAATAGAAGAAAGAGTACCAAGTTTTTTTTATCTGTTTCATGATTTTTATGTCGATTGAACTATGTCCACATATCTGGCTGACCTGCTGGCTGGTAGACATGATTACTGACACACTTTATGCAATTTTTTTATCGTCGTATTCGTAAACTGCAGTTATTATTGAATTATTGTCCATCTTGTTTGGTCTACAGTTCTTAGTAAAATTTGATGCAAAAAATATATATAACAGACCCCTTCTTGGAACGTTCCGTACAAATGACCGAATTAAATCCTATATTGTCATATTTATTATTTAGGTTCACAACTTCATATCTGTACTAAATTCCATCAAGTTTTGTTTGGTTAGATATATCTGAAAGTGAAGATGGGCCGCATTGTTGCGCTCCTTCTCATTGCTTCAATACAAATTGACCGATTTTCGAAAATATATTTTTTTTCTCTATAACATCTGTTTCGTAGATTGCAGGAACCTAATTTCTTGTTCGCTGTATTGCTTTATAATATTAGACAAAATTTTAAAAAGTCGGCCAAGCAACAACACGCCGTATCTATCGAGCAAAAGCGTATTGCATATTGATTCTAATAGATGTCGATGTACTCTTTTTGACGGTCTTCAGAAATTTTAGATTGGACCTGTGCCGTGAATATATGCTGAAAAAATTGTAATAAATGAGTGATTCGTTAGTCAATAATTTTCGAACACGACTGTGACACCAAAAGTGGGGACGTCCAAGTGGTGAAACGATGAATTTGCATTCCTACGTTAGTGTGACAGTGGCTGTGATATTTTGAACATTTTCGAAATTTGACTATATTTGCAATCTAAGGCTTGGAAATTGCAAAAGTATAGGAGATATCAAAGAAACGTTCTATATCTGTTTTACCCCTACAAGGTGGCGCACCGATTGTGCTACAATAAGAAATTCAAATAACTTTTTTTTAATCAATGTATTTCATTTAATTTTTCTACTGTATGGAAAATTCAATTTTATTTTATGTAACTAATTGATTTTAAAGATAATAGACCGTAAATAACCATGCTCATTCACGCATATGCGATACCTGATCAGAAAGTTATTCATTGCGGACTGAAGGGCTGAACTCGGTATCGCCTCAATTATGTTTTTATTGGACTGCTTCAATTCAGTCAAATTCCTTGATTTCGTTTGTACACCTCTTGCTTGACATAAAAAGTCTGGTGCAGTCAGGTCAAGCGACCTTGGAGGAAAGTGGAGTTTCTGGATATTATTTTTTTGGGAATTCGTTTTCGTTCGTTCGTTTGGGAAATCGTTGGAGTTCCGCCAAAACCGCTCTGGCTATGTGTACAGTTGGTCCATCTTGGTGGAGTCAAATGCTATTGAAACGGACACCCTGTATAACCACGATTAACCCAAGTAATCTAAATATACTCTTGACAACATGAATTGGCAGTGTGCGAATCTTTGTGTATAATAGTCGAGCAGTTAAAATATAGTTCTGAAATTAATATAGCTCAGAATGGATCTTAAATATAGATGCGTGTTACAGTTTCACAAACCGCATTACAATATGAAAATTACGGAGTATGTTATACAACTTTGAATCTTTAATGTCTGCCACTCCAGAACCTATGGTGACAGATACAGCCTTCCACCAGTACAGAAATTTCAGTCAGGTGAACTGACTTGCATATACTTTCAACCTTTTGCGTTGCTGCAGAAATGTGAGTGGTGTCAGAAGGGGTGTGGTAAATTACGTTGTTCTTATTAGACGACATATTCATTCATTCCTTCTAAAAATACTCTGAATTAAGGGCGTGGCAGTGCATTCTACTTTCATTCGGAGTACTAAATGTGTGATGTGCTCAATTAATTTTTTCACAATTGATTTTCTCACATTTTAACCAGCATTATAATGCAATAATGCAATAACTTCAATCTGTGCACTATGGGGCATAGCGTAAAATTATATTTCAATAAACCGCTTAATTTTAATGGGGATTTCTAAAATTGTTAACCAAAAAATAGTTAACCAAAGGCAAGATATGTGCCAAATTTAGCCGAGTTTGGCACAACTGAGGGGCTTTGTTACTTGATCAACTTTTCTCCGGTTTTACGGAGAATTACAAGACAATGTAATGGACAGCTTAACAGTTAGAAATTACAGTGAAATGATTGAATTTCGAAAAATCGATCGATTTGTAAGTGGCGCGTAGCAATATGCTTCATTTTCATTCTGAGATACCATTATACCAAACGCTGAACGTGAATTTCCCAAACATTATAAAATAATACAATGGATAAAAACGTAAATTGGTCCAGGTTACGTATGAGAAGTTACAGAAATAAAATTGAATTTCGGAAAATATGTGAATTTTTTGCAATGCACCAGAAGGGGTGGGCTGGTATAGCTCATTTACAATCCCCTGCTATGTTCTGGCAAAAGTTTTTTTTGTCAAGTTAAGTTATCGCAGTTATCGTCTCAGCAACAAACCACTTAGTAAAAATACTAGATGTCATTCAAAAAGAATAACTTTTTCACTATATCCAAGAAGATTAACAACTATAATGTGAATTTTGAATTCCCATGTTTGTCTAATTCATAGTAACACACTCGTATTTTTATGCGAAAGTTATTTGAGAATAGTATTTTAAAGGAACACTATTTGCGATTTAATTTCCAATGTGAAAAATTCAGATCCAATGGTCTAATGAAAAAGTGCCTCTAAGGGAAATACTTTTTCTTTGCTTCGATTACTAAGAACACATCCTAGTAAATGTGTTTCCTTCCTATGACAAGCTTATATTAAATTTCATTTGTGATTACGCACTCGTTGCAAAATTGGGGTAAATTTTCACTTCTGTGGTTGGACTTATTCATTATAATTGTTACAATCGTTATACATAGATGCCAGTAATACATAAACTTTTACAATGGATTAAAATATTTCAATATTTTAAACGTTTCGAAGATACAATTTAAAAAAACTGATTAGGCCGCTGCAACAAATCAAAAATTATAGCATTTGACTATCCCATTAGCTTTTCACAAAATTTCCTTTGCAAAACTTGCTCTCTGCTCATGCTGCCCATTCCGCCAATAAACAAAATTTCCTTGCATTTCATGAATGAGGATGGGGGAACTTCTCACATTCAGTGAGCTTAAATGCATTCTATTTTTGGATTCACAGAATGGGATCTTCTGACCAACAATGATTCTGAGCATCAATTTGAAAAATTGTTACTAGGCATGTCGATTACTAACTAGACTACTCGAAATGTTCGTCCGACATATCAAGAGACTGCCACTTAAAGGTCGGTCTGATGGATGTATTGGGGCTCGAACCCACGACCATATACACGATAATGACATGTTATATTTATCGTGTCAAAACATCTGTGTATGCGTAACCAAATTGCGACCGCCTGTCGCTAGTGTGGTCAATTATTCTACTTTTTAAAAAATCAGTTTTGTAGTTATTCGAAAAACGGTAATTTTTAAGAAACCAGTTTTCATTTTTGTGAATCTTGTGAAACAGATTTAACCGGCTTTTTCAAAAATGTATATAGGTATAATTCTACTTTACACCAGAAAATTGTCCAATTTTTATTGAAAAAGAATTAAAATCAATTACATTTTAAATTAAGAAAATTATAAAGATGGAAAATTACACGAAAACAGTTTGATGGTTATTTGGTGGGAAGCCGCCCAGAAATATATGCAGTTCGCTTTAAGTTTGCTTGATTTTTTGCAAATCAGTCATCAGTCTTCTGTTTTATATGAAATACGCCGCAAATATTTAATATTTCCATTAGAGACGTTTTGCTGAAGAACTTTTAAATGCAATACTGCGTATTAACTTCAATGCCTGCCTTGGTTGCGTTATTGTTTATTAAAACATATTTCATACGCTCGTCCCAATAATAAATTTAAATTAATAAATTAAAAATAACATTAAAATAGGTTATTTGTTCATCACCATAATCATGTGGAAAATACAAAGACCAAAACAGGACAATTACAAAATAAACGCCAAAACGTCAAATTACGCTTTCTGGAAATTTCTTATGCAATAAAGCCAAAATTGATCGTGTTGTGTGGCTCGTGGCACCGTCTTGTTGAAACCACATTATGTCCAGTTCATAATCTTCAATTGCAGGTCAAAAAAGTCGGTTATCATACGACCATAGCGCTCTGAATTGAAATTCGGATTATCCGCCACACTTTCACAAACAGAGGCGATATTTTCGCCAGTGCGTACATTGCGACGATGCACGTCTGACCACATCTGTAACGCTTCCAGTCTTTTCAAATTTCTTTATAATCTTGCCAATTCCTTGCACAGTAAGTTGGTTATGACGACCTTAATCAAACCGTAATGCATGAAAAGTGCCCACGTTTTAATCACCAATTTTGTAGTAAGTTTAAACCGCGTTTTTTTATCGCGTTCTTCTGCTGCGTGAATAATTAGAATGTTGCAGAAGATCGTTGATGAATAGACTTTATCGGAAAGAGATATTTACAAGTGGCATAAACAGTTCGAAGAAGGCCGGAGCGAGATCGAGAAGACCACACCAAAGTCGGTCTTCAATTATCAATTATCGTGGTACAGTGCATAATGAGTATCTTTCCACTGGGCCAAACATTCATAAAGAATAGAGTTAATCTCAAAAAAAGGCCGGATTTATGGATAGACAACGCTTGGTTTTTGCATTACGATAATCAGCCATCTTTCATTGTGGTTCTTGGTGAGTTTTTTAGCTATTATCGCCCGCAGGGGGTACTGTGAAGGCGATGAAGTAGATTTGGATGAATAAATACAGATATTTTGAAGAAAATAAAAACTGATTTTACTTTTGAACACAGCAGTGTATTTTCGATAGTCATGAAAATCTATGTCGTGCACCTGTTTGCATGATAGAAATTGCTCCGCTTGTACCAGAAGGTTGAAATTCGGCACAAAAAATTTCAAATTCATATGCAGATTAGTTTCGACATTGGGCAAAATCGGTCCAGTAGGAAAAAATGCCCATACAAGAAGTGAATCAAGAACCAAGATGTGGAATAGTGGACATTTTCTGGGATTTTCTTTCAATAATTTTAACATCTGTAGTTGGTAAATTCCTTCTAACTTATCGTATATACTATTTGAAACGCGCGTTATATATTGGTAAAAAAGAGCAAAATGATCGAATAACAAACGTCGATGCAAGGGGGCGTATCGGCTGATTGCTCCCTATTTTTGTATTTAGCTGAGTTTAGGACAAATTTTATCATTTATGAAAAATATGTCAAATTTATTAATAATGTGACTTCCGCTTTATGTACCACATCGTGTCACATGTTTAGATCGTTGGAAGGATACGATTATAATAAGAATTCAGAGTTACAACTTTCAAGCAAATGATTCGAAAAAGGATCGATATGTTACAATTGCAGACATGTAGTCATAAGTATTGTGCGAACAAATGTATTACAATCTAATCAGATAATACGAATTGCTCGAGTTATTTTCTTAATTAAGGATTTTCTTTCACAAATTCCTCACTGTGCAATGCAACTAAAACCGTTCATTTTTCTATAAACTAATGAATGGTGATTGTAGTTATTGTACTTGTAATTGCCTTAAATGTGTTTCATTTGACGGCTATGGAATCTTTGCTGAATTTACAATTGCACAGAAATCGAAAGTCGAGTATTACTTTTAAATTTAACCAATTGCTGGCAGCCGATACATAAATTTGCCGATACCAATTGCCGATTTGAGACGTAGAATTTATAATTCTCTTTCCGGATACCAGGAATAAGTGTATATTATTTTTCGTAAAATGAACAACAAATGTCCAATCAAACGACTGAGATATCTCAAGTAGAATAAACACTTGAGTGCATGAATTGTAATATGCTTAGAAGAGCTTAAAATACTGATTAACCATGTCCAAAAGAAGCTTTTTTGTGCGACCTATTTGCTGAAGCATTGTCACTTCAGTCCGTAGATAAGAATTATTTATATATTATAGTTCTAGAAATGTGAAATTTTGAAAAGTGCGTAAATATTTTGTACAATCTGAGAACGATAATGGAAAAAGATTTCTGAGCGTAAGAGATAATTGTTAATAATTCATTTTAATAGTAATGGCTTGGAAAACAGTAATTATTGGAGCTAAAGAGGAGTAGACATGAATCTAATCAATGGAATGAATTAAAAAAAACTGTCACTCCATTTCACTGAAGGTCTTGATAAATTCATTGCCATATACAATCTGATTATGCCAAAAGTTTGCACAGTGGCTCAACATCTTGTAAAGTATCTTTAAAATTTCGGAATGAATTAGACCAGTGACTGATATTGATGAAAAATTTGAGAGAAATATATCAGAAACACTTTAAGCACACTATTGCAGTCCTTGGGAAATTTTATAATAGCTGGAAATGTACTGTTTTTGGATGAGCGATAAAGAAGATAAAAACATGTAAATACACATTGTCTGGGTACCTGTGTGTTATGTATAGGCTTCTGTACGGTTCACGTGATTGTGAAGAAATGTTGACTTGTTTTTCCTTGGATGTCTGGAATGGATTCTGGTGTAGTTCCGTTACTGTATAAGTGGAGGAACGTAAGTGCAATTTCTACTCACCGCACAATATTTGAACCATCCGAGAAACCACATGAGGCATGCAAGGAATAACCACCCAAAGCTATCTCGTAATCTGTGTATAAGTCCATCTCAAATATACAGTATTAGGTATACCATATGTTGAACGTTCCCTGCAGCCTAAGCCGTCTTCCTGGTCATGCTTTGGATATCCGAGGAAATTAATCCAGAAATCACACCAGACCCACAAGAGCTTTTAGGTTCTAAGCATTACAACTAACAATCTGACAACTAACAATAATCAGTACATTCTGTATCGCATACTGCGTGGGCCATAAAAGGCATATGTTGTAACTAATCAAAATACTTACAACATCCTTTTTCTAGATATCTATATGATTTCTCCACAATTCAAACGAAGGAGAAATTCCTTTCCTAAAATTCCTATTTATCCTGCGTAATTATGTGTAATCTAGGCTATCTGGGCAAAAGACGTAATTAATTTAGATTGGGCTTGGAATCATTTGCATGCTGATTCAAGCAAGAGACTTTAGGATAAGGCCATAAGAAATAAAAGTATTTATGGAGTTTCTTATATTTTGTTGCGAAAACCAAAATCTTTGACTGATTTCGATTTAAAAAACTCATTGATGAACTGATGGTTTTTATTTCAAAAGGTTTTCTGTAACAATTACTGAAGAACAAGAAAATGCTAAATGAAAAATAATTGTGGTTTCTGCGCGATATAATAAGTTTTACAAATAATTGTTATTTTCAGAGACATATTATAAAAATAAAAAAAAGTTATTATTGTCATTGTCATAATTTATTTTGAATTCTTAAAAGGGCATTATAAAAAATCTTGTATTTGCTCACATATTGGCCATTTTGAACTATTGCTGTCAAAGCAAATTTAACAAAATTCACTTAACTCCCATTCGTCTGAACATTTAAAAAGATATCATGGAAATGACATAACTTGTATTTTTTGTCCCAAAATATAAATTTTTAAGAAGAAACCCCCAGCATATTTAACGAATATCTCTATTCAGTTAAGAAATGGCACTTCAGAGATTTTTTTCTGTATATTCATTTGATTTACGTATTCATTTGTTTTTCTTTTTTTTTTTTGTTGAGAACGTTTCTGTTAATTTTAAATATATAAAGGGTGTCCCAACAACAACGCAAGATTTAAATTTGGCGCCATTCGAAATGTCATTGTTTCACATTTGAACAATTTTTATTGTTTGCTAGTAGAAGGTACGATGTTAGTAAAAATGAAGCGCTACACGAATGAACAACCCATTCTTATTGTGAAATTGTTTTACCAAAATGGTGAAAGTTTAGCGGCTACAATTCGCAATACGCTCCAAAAGAGTCAACTGTAAAGTGATTAATGGCTAAATCTACCAAGACTGGGTCTGTTAGTGATGTAAAGACAACAGCGCGCCTTCGACCAGGTCGATCGACCGAAAATGTCGCAGCTGTACGTGATGATGTCGCTCAAACCCCATCCGCCTTCGACACCGAGCTCAGCAAATTGGTGTCTCCAAATCCACTATGCAGCGAATTTTGACGAAAGATTTGCATCTTCATGCACACAAAGTTCAATTGACTCAGGAACTGAAGCCAGTTGACCATAGACAGCGAAGGGAGTTCCTTAATTGGGTATTGGAGAGACAAGATGAAAATGCTGATTTTGCCGATAAAATCATCTTCAGTGACGAGGCCCATTTCCATCTTGATGGCTTCGTCAATAGACAGAATTGTCGCATTTGGGGTGAGGAAAATCCTCGAGTGATTCACGAGAAGCAAATGCATCCTCAACATGTCACTGTGTGGTGTGCATTTTGTGCTGGAGGAATCATTGGACCTTTTTTTTATGCAAATGAGGCATGTCAAGCGCAAACAGTCAGTGGTGTTCGGTATCGTGAAATGATAACCAGTTTTTTCGTGCCTAGAATTGAACAAATGAATGTGGAGGGCATGTGGTTTCAACAAGACGGCGCCACATATCATACAGCTAGAGAAACAATTCAATTGCTGCATCAGTCATTTAAATTTTGCGTTCTTGTTGGAACACCCTTTATACATATAACTGAATGCTTGCCACTACCTATCAGCACAGGACTATGTTTGTTATTCCGTTTGTATGGGTCGGCAGGAACGGGCTCAATATGACATATATTTACCTCAAGAGATTTATCGAATATAAAAAAGAGCGGGCATTAGCATTCGTTCCCAGAATTTATCAAAGATTGTACCTTGCAGTAAATATAGGATTATGTGTTAAGCCAAACTCGTCTTACATGTACGGGGGGAGAGCAAACCAAATTCTGTAATAGATCAGTAGCACTCAATCTCATTACAATTGAATATTTTGTATGCAAACGTCTCAACTGCAATGGAGATGATATATTTAGGATTTATATCTAATAATTTGCAAACGTGTGTTCCAGCAATAAACATCCCGCCTTCTTGCAAGATTGCAATTCTTTATAGCTCGGTAAATCCATTTTTAATTCGTTTAACATGATTAAATATATTTCTTTAGCATTGTCAAAAGTTATTCAAATTGAAATTCATTAGATAAAATATACAATAACTTACAGGACCATCAGGATGGTGTATAAAAGTATTCGAAGAATATACTCGTATAATTCATATAATTAATTAGTTCGAACATTTTCATATTCTTTACGTGCCACTATTAAAATGTATGATAACCGTGGAGAAGTGTATGGTGTTCGGCTAGGCATATTCTGCAGCTGTCTCGACTTCGACAGTTGAATAGAATATGCGAATGACTAAACAGTTCGTACAATATTTATGTATATTTCAATATGACACTCATTCACCACTTGATTGAAAGGCGATGGAAGCGGAAACATTTTCGAATTGGGTGATTCTTTCTACAATATTTCCAGTCCATATGGTTTTTCTGTTCGATGGCTAATGATGTTCGTGGTTGCTTTGGGGTAGATTCCTTGTCATCGTCTGTCCGGTTTGTGTTGATACGTCTTGGATAGATTATTGCTATTCATCGTCAGGTAAAAGAACTAATTTTATGATGAGTCTCAAGATTTTCCCGTTCTGCGTACGGATTTCAGCAACTCTCACCCTAGAGTTAGAGCTGAGAATAATTTTTTTCTGTCCGGCCCAGTAATCATTGGTTAGGAGGTAGATTATCTTGTTTTACGACGACCAGGTCGCCAACCGACAAATTTCGTTGTGTATATTTCTATTTTATACGTTTATGTAACTCTTTAAGGTATTCTTCTTTCCATCTGCCAGCAAATTGGTGATGAAGTATCATACGTTTTTGCCGGCGGTTTGCAAAGCTTTGCTGTGAACAATCAGGTTGTGCAGGAAACATAAGAGGAGCGCCTATTATGCAATGACCCGGTGTTAGGGCACAAATTTCCTCGATTCTGGTAAGCATAGCACTAAATTCCTCAAATGTGAGTTCCTGGGCGTGCGAAAGCTTTTTCAGGTGAGTTTTGAAGCTCTTTACTCCCTCTTCCCGCAAACCACTCATGTGTAGCGCCCGGCGGAATAAAATGCCATTCTATAGTTTGGAAACCATATTGAGATAAAAATCTCTTTTCTAATGTGAGAAAGCATC
The DNA here is from genome assembly GCA_019455685.1 of Philornis downsi. Lineage (NCBI taxonomy): Eukaryota > Metazoa > Arthropoda > Insecta > Diptera > Muscidae > Philornis > Philornis downsi. The sequence goes on along the minus strand of JAHXMU010026253.1, from coordinate 79,448 downwards.
TCGGCCTGATTTTTGGCGATGATATTGGATTCCCCAATAAATGCGAAACGTACAAACACACTAGAAGCAGTACATACCCCCTCGTTATTTTGCATCCCCAGCCTGCATGAGATTTAATGTCAAATGAGTCGGTGAAGTCTACTCCTGTGTTGGTGAAGGGACGAGTTAAATCAGATCTTTCAGGAGGTGAAGCGGTCATGATTTGCCGGCTTTGCCGGTTTTTTTTTAAAAACACATAGTTTGCAGTTCAAGATAGTCTTGATAAGATGTTTGAATTTTGGAACCCAGAATTCAGAACGCATGAGTCGTAAGAGAAGAGAGTTTTTTCCATGTAGCGAATATTTATGAAGAAGTTCCAGATAAACACGTGTAAATCGACCGTTATATGGAAGTATCATAGGGAATCGTTCGTTAAACGCCAAAGTGGGGGGTTTAGAGAGCCTGCCATTTACTCGCAGAACTCCATGATCATCAATATAAGTATTCAGGGCCAGCAAGTCACTTTTGCGTGGCAAAGCAATTCCATTTGAAAGGCGGTTATATTAAGAGCTTTCGCGCTTTTTTACATGGCGTGGTTAGACGAAAATTAACAAAATGTGTTTCTACTCGAGTAAGTTCGAGGGAAGTGTATTCGACGTTTCTTCAGTGAGAAGGATGTGTTGAATGAAAAATCGAAACATATAAATCAAGACTTTCATGGCTCGTGGTAGGTCTGAAAAGCGAGAAACTATATCAGGTTCAGATATTTGATTAACGTGAGCCTTGATGGGTCGAAGTTCTTCTTGTATTTCCAAACAGGATGGCGGTGAAGGTCAATCTGATCGCGGAAGCTTTAGCCACAGGGGATCGTTCCACCATAGCTTATTTGAAATCAATTCTTTAGCAGATAACCCACGCGACGCCAGATCAGCGGGATTATTCTCCGAATTGACATGGGACCATATACTGTAGTTGACACATTCTTTGATCGAGGAGACACGATTGGCAACGAATGTGTTCTAGTGATAAGATGGCTTCCTCAACCAAGCCAGCATAATTGCAGAATCATTCCACAGGTGCAGTTGGTAGTGGCAAAATTTGAGATCAATTTGAAAGGTGTGAACCATTTCAGCCATTAAGTTGCATCACATAGTTCTTTCCGAAGGAGCGTCAAATATTTGACGAGAGTCACTTTTAACTTAGCGTAATCTACATAACGGGGTAATGATATCTCACTGATATTCAGATAGTCATCTAAAAAATTCTGCCATTACCTTAATTCAATTCAATTGCGGTAGTTTACATGAGCCTCGTCATGAAGGCCTTGCTCATGGTGCGCCATCACACATGGGACTGTTTGTTTTCTTTTGTTTCTCTCTTTTCTTTTCTATTCGAATTTGCGACAGCCAGCGCTCCTTTGGGGAACTCAAACTAATCCTGAAAGGATTAGTTAAAGCACCTTTGAGATAAGAAGCAAATCCCCTTGGAAAATTTCCTCAGGGCTTGCTTCCTCTCTCAGCCAAAGTACGTTTGAAGTCACAGGTATGAAATGACACTCCTGGTTAGGAGTGAGGCCTATCTAGACACCCCAAATAGACGAAGGACAGTGTTTTCCAATTTCCCTCATTACCTTCAGGAGACCTTGAAGCAACGCAAGATCACTGAAAACACATGCTAGGGCAACCACAGCCAGCACGATGCTTCCACTAGGGATACTACGCCACGATCAGGCAAGAACAAATAGTGCTTGGGGTTCCTGATCTCCCGTGATACCAGAAAATAAAACCCTTTGGTCAGAGTTTCGCAGACAAAAACTGCTCCAGTTTCGCTATATCATACCTCGCATGGAACTGGTACCTGCAATAGGTTGCAGCTACACGCCCTGGTACTATGCAAGTGCATACAAAAAGAGAAGAGAAGTGAATAGAAAAGAAGAGAAAAGGGATACTACTACAACACACATTCATATGCACTATACAATGTACAATACATATGACAGTGCATTTTCGCAACGGAATCCATAACCCTAACAACCAAAAATAAAACCTACCCTCCTAACGATCCCTTCTACCCCGATGCCTTGCAAACAACCTGTCCGCAAAGTAACTTGCCTCGGTCAACCTGCTTCCTGAAGATAGCACGTCCGTCACTTCCCAATTGTCCCCAATCCTCCCCTACTCCTAATGCGTCCAAGTCTCTAATATCATCATACAGAGGACAGTCGCACAAAACATGCCTCCAATCTCTGTATGATGCTCACAGTCACAAGAACTGCTATCAACCAGATCTCTTTTGTGCAGAAACTCGTTTAAAGAACCATGCCCCGTCAATATGAAGCCTATACTCAAGTTAAAACCAAAGTCAGGATTCCCATTGACGAAACAAACATCCCGCGCAAAAGCATATGTGGCTCTGCCCTTGTGTGACTGATCCCATCTGGCTTGCCATCTGGTTGTCACAAGTTCCCCCAAATCTGCCCTGCGTTCTGAACCTCCAAGTCAAGAGGGACAGCTCCCATCAAAACCTGCAGGGCATCTGTGGAAACCATTCTACATACAGGCATACAATGCAAACAGTATTACCCCCTGACTTGACTGTATCAAACGACATCCAACAGAGGACGTAACTGCTTCGTACCACACCGACGACCCATATGTTGCACAGACAACAAATAAGCCGCGGTAAACAATACGAACAGCACGCCTGCAAAGCCCCCAATCAGTCCGCAAAATACGCTTCACCAGCCATTGCCTTAAGGTGGAAGATTCCACAGGCTCATCCCAGCCCGTCTTTTCTTTCCAAATTTGTTGCTTTATTGTTTTAGCAACTATAATTTTGGGAGCCAACCATCCGTCGGAGTCAAAAAGCTTTGCTATTTCTGATAGGATTGCTCGTTTAAAAGTGAAAACGAGCTTTGGATGAAATTTAGGAAAATAAAAATTTAGGAAATAAAGAGTCCCTTCTAGCGTTTCACCTCAACCCTAAGATTTTTGTGGTGCTTAGGTCGGATAACTTGAGAAACTCTGTATTCAATATATGTTCGGGGAGATAGCTTGTAGTATAGATTCATGGTTAGCTGTCCATTTGCAGAGGGAAAACCAAGCTGAATCTAAAACTTGAATAAGAGCTTTGCGAGCGTCGATAGCTAGGAAGATGTTATGAGATCCTTAGGGCACATCATCGGCATACATATAGGTATAGTTTCTAAATATTTCTAAGACAATGGGGTGCATACTCGCATTGCCGAGCAATTTCCAACTAGGTGCAGATTGCCAGGTAGAGGGCACAGGTGATACCGAAAGTCACTGTGGTTAATTCGAAGTCTTTTAATTCTTCGTGGGGAGTTAAGCGAAATAAAATTTGCTGATAGGGGGTATGGTTTGGGTTGATGATAATTTAATGAAATAAACGCCATCGTAACAGCACAATTGTTAGGTCATCCTATAAAACTGGCCCTGGGTATTCCTATACAATGTCCTTATCGTTCAGACTTTTTCCGTTGGAAGTGTGGTTTGATGCGTTGAATACAACTCTGAGTTTCGTCGTGGTGCTCTCGGTTTTCAACACAGCATGAAGGGGCAGATAATGCGCGACACCATTGATCGACATTTTGGGATTCACTTGAGTTATATGACCCAAGGACAAGTATTCTAGGATAATTTTATCATAAGTCATGTTTTTGCTAAGACATGTTTCATTCCGAAGGAATTGTGATTTTGCAACGTCGGGGAAATGACCGAGGTTAATCTGATCAAGATATTCTCGGATAAAGGGAAAAGACACAACAAAACCGCCATGTTCATTTCAAAACGTTGTTGTGTGATACGATTTTTCACAATATAAGTTTACTTCAGACATTTGCGTCATTTCTGGGACTTCTTCCAAATCCCAGAATAGTTTGAGTTGGTCATTTAGGATAATTTCGCCATAGAATGACGCAACGCTCAGCGAACGGGATGTACATGTTACTTTCCCAGTGATTATCTAATCGAATACGGTTTGTTTTGCAATTAAAAGTTTATCATTTGTCCAACGTACACCGTCTCGTATTATTCTGGGGTAAATGTTCCCACCTAGAAGTATGACAACGTGATCACTTTTTTGAGACACAAAATCTGCCATCTTAAGGTCGCTGAAATGTGTCTTAATTACAGGCAAAAAACATTCGTACTGGAGTTGACATGTGGGCTTTCCCTATGATCATATCAACTTCCATTTGGGAGCAACTATCATTAGGTGAACCAATAATGGTGGAGCAAATATAATTGGAGGTAGCTGTTAGAGAACCATTGAGACCAACAATTCCTGTCTGAGAGTGTTTAGTCGTCAGAGTTAACTTTCTATCCAGGGGCTTAGATATAAAAGAGACTTTCGATGTGGGGTTTATAAGAGATCTCCAATGCAAACATTCACTAACGTCTTGCCAAGAACAATCGATTGAGATAAAGTGGACTGTGGTTTAGTTGAGTCCAATTGTTGAAATCGGAGAGCAACGGAAGAAGTGGTTGGTTTTTCTTCAGAGGTAAGGTGGGAACTTTATAAAACGCTTGTTTACGGAGCCGTATCTTGGTATTAGAAGGGATAATTGTGCGATGAAGCAAATAATGATGGCCTACTACTCTACATTTACTCGTACATTTGTTAAATTTTTGAGAGGTTGCTAAGCAATTTGTGCAAAGTCTCTGAGCTTTTACTATTGACATACGTTCTTCAACTGGTATCTTGAGGAACTCAGGACATAGTCGCAAAGGGCGAGCATCACCGCATAAAGAACACTTCCAAAGATTTAAAGTGAGGCTTGGAAGACAGATAGAACACGGATAGACGAATATAATATCCCAATTATCTGTATTGATTTTTAATAACGTGAGACTGGCAATCATTGATTCCACGTTGCAAAATTTTAATGTCAGGGCCAGATCCTTTGAGAATAGGGGTTAAGTTAAACAAAGCCTTGAGTTGGGCGCTGATGAGCACCCGGTGGTTGTCGTGTCAAGCTATTTGAAGTCCATCGTTAGTAGGAAGGCATGTTTTCAAGCTGGCACCAGCTTCCCCTTGAGTCTTTTTAAATTAATGGCAAAGTTTTTCCTTATATAAGCCAGAGAACATGTCTATGAATGAGGGCCAAGAGGCATAATCGCCTTGGAAAATATTAGTATCGCACGGAGGTTGTGTGATACTAGGATTCTGCGAAGGCCGAGCGTCATTGGTGGATCCAATTTGTCAAGGAGCTCGTTTGCGGTGAAAAACTTGTTTATGATACTCTCAAGATCTACTTCTTCTTCTAGGGACTTTAGGGACTTCTTCTAATTCCAATGATAAAATATTTAACCTTTTTGGATTTCTAACGTATGGATCGTGTGATCAGCTTCAGAAACTGAAGCAAAGTAGGTATGGAATTCCACAACCCGATCAAAAGCTCTTATGAAATTCGTCAAGTCAGACATTATTAACAATGCCAAATGATTTTTCAAATAAATATGAAAAGCACCGAATTGCTAATCAGATATGAAATTGAAAAGGACAGCGTTTTGCGGTGAAATATATTTATAAGATTTGTGTTGTAAACGGAAGTTGAAAGTTGTGGTAAAAACACAATAATGGAGAGTATAAATTTGAAATATATTTAATAGCAATTGAACGTTAACACTGCCACAGTTACCTATCCAAAAGATATGTAAAACGTTTGATATTTTCACTGAACTGTACACTTTCCTGTACACCCTTACTCATCCACAACAATCAATAAGCATGGTTTATAATTTAATTTATTGATTCAACAGTTTCGCAATTCAGCGCTAGTTAATCTAAAAATATCTCGTAGTACGCTTGTAACGCTAGGTTCAGTAATGATTTTTAACGATTAGATTTGAAAATCTCATATAAAAGCCGCACAAAATTAAAACTAAAATATTGCGGGTGAAATATTTAACACTATTTACGTGATAACTGAAAAGAAAAGAGACGTTTTATATTTCTTCACTTTAAGAAATTTCAATTTTAACTTGAGGTAATTAGTGATATTCACTCAATTAGTACGTACCAAGGGAAAGACGATCAATAAGAGATCAGTTGAATGAAGAGAGAGTTCGTAATCACTCAATATAATAACAAGTAATTACTTTGTGTATTGTTACACTAGTCAACTTATGTCAGTTATAAGAAAACTATATTCCGCTATAACATGTTACATTTTAGGAGGTTAGCAGAGACCAATTTCAATCACTCAATCAATGTTAATGTAAATTTCTTCAACAGTAGTAAGCACTTGGAGCGTTGGAGCTGTTGATGATGTTTGACAGATATGCAACTGTGGCAATGATTATAACGAACGGAATGCTGTAACAGTAACAGTTGTAAATACTTAATGAAGTTAAATTGATTTTAAAATATCATTGTCGTGTTACAATAACTTTTATATATTGGATTCCGAATGAAAATACCGTTTTCGTGGAGTATATAATTACGCACAGTAGGATTTCATTACTTTTATAAATGAAAAAAGTACCCTTTAAGCAGATAATGTTACTTGCCTACGTCGTTGGGTTGGCGGGCTCATAGAGTTTTAGTCGCTATGACGGGAAGCGTCGCGCATTTTGCGTGCGCTCATTTTACGAGAACTCTCGTTCATATATTGCTACTAGGCGACTATATTGTGCTGAATATGGACTACGGCGAATTAGTGAAACTCCGAGTGCTAATTTAATTCAAATATGGGTAAAGCGTTTTGAAGAGACCGGTTCAACATTTAAACCACAAGCAAATGGTCGCTCAAGAACATCTAGGACCGAAGACAATGTTGAGAGAGTTATGGAGTCAGTACGAGGAAATCCACAAATGTCGACTCGCAAGAGATCGTCTGTCTTACAATTATCGCGACGAAGTTTGCAACGAATTTTAACATTGGATCTTAAACTGCATCCATATAAGCTGCAATTAACACAAGAATTGAAAGAGTCTGACTTCATAGCAAGGCTCGCATTTGTTAATGAAATCCTTAATCGATTTTCCAATTTTGACAATATCCTTTTCTCTGACGAGGCTCATTTCCTTATGAATGGGTTCGTAAACCGTCAAAATTGTCGTTACTGGAACAGTGAAAATCCCAAAATCAAACACCAGAAACCATTGCATAGTCCTAAAGTGGCAGTATGGGCAGCAATCTCTGGCAGAGGAATAATTGGTCCTTTTTTCTTCGAAAATGCGCGGGGCCAAAACGTCACGGTTAATACGGAACGCTATGTTGAGATGTTGGACGGATTTTTGGCTCCAGAAATTGAAAGTTCAAGAATAGTGAATTCCAGAACTTGGATCCAACAAGATAGAGCTACCTGTCACATCACATCAAATGACTCCCTGGCGGTGGTGATGCAGATGTTCTCTGGCAGACTGATTTCGAAAAGAGGTGATATCCCATGGCCCCCACGTAGTCCAGCAGTGTAGACACAAAGTCTACAGTAATAATCCAAGAAACATCGTTTAGCTCACGGAGAATATCCGTGGTGAAATGGCAGCTATTACACCAGTATTACTGAAGAAAGTTTTCAATAATTTTCGTTTGCGGTTAGAGGATTGCCGTCGTAGAGAGGGTCACCATTTAGATGATGTTATTTTTAAAAAATAAACTCAATTTATTACTCTACAATGCCTTAGATTTATTTTAACCATACCTTTTGTATTTATTTTTTAATCTATTTTTTAAATATCCACGTTCTATTGCGCCACCCTGTATTTTAATCGTTAAAACATTTTATCAAAATCAATCATCGATTACTGTGACGATGAGAAAGTTAAGTGAAATTTTTGGGAGAAGACGCACAAGACGGAGTATTTATCGTGTAGTAAATGATTTCGAAGAAAGGGGGTCTGTAGCTGATAGGGCCAAGCATGAACCGCAACGTAATGTAAGATCGGTTGAAAACATTACTGCTGCTCAAGAAAGTGTTCAAAACAATCCATCAACCTCAATTCTTGGTCTTGGTCTTCAAAGAACAACTTTGGCCACAATTTTGCACAATAACCTACATTTGTTTCCATTTAAGATTCAGTTGACACAAGAGCTTCTTTCACAAGACCATTTACGCCGCCGTACGTATGCCAATATGATGTTACAGCTCACGCATGACAACCCCGATTTTCATGAAAAAATAATAATGAGTGACGAGGCACATTTTCATTTGAATGTATATGTGAATAAACAGAATAGTCGGTGGAAAACCCTCAAATTATTCATCAGTCATCTTTGCATCGATTAAAAGTGACAGTCTGGTGTGCAATTTGGTCAGGAGGAATCATTGCACCTTACTTCTTTGAAACTGAAAACGGCGATATCGTGATATGATTGAAATTTTTTAGCGTCACAACTGCATGCTTTGGGCTTGATTAACATGTGGTATCAACAAGACGGTGCCACATCGCATACAGCCAGGATTACAATGGAATTACTGCGAGACTTCTTTCCATAACAAGTTATTTCAAGAAATGGTGATGTTGATTGGCCTTCAGGGTCGCCTGATTTGACTGCTCCGGACTTCTTTTTGTGGGGATATCTGAAAAGCAAGGTTTATGCAAACAAACCCGAAACGCTTGAGCAACTCAAACAATATACTCGTGATGAAATTAATGAAATACCGCGTGAAATGTGTGAGAATGTAATGAAAAAGGGCTCGCATTTGTGAGGCTAACAGAGGCGGATATTTATCTGATATTGTATTCCATACATAATTGCCGACATTAAATAAAACATTTGTAAATATAAGATCCATTCTCTTTCATTTAATCAAAGGAGAACAATTTAATCAGAGGAAAACAAGAACTAATTTTAGCAAATCAAATTCTCTAATAGATCAGTAGACATAAAGCTTACTCTAAAGCACTCAATCTCATTACAATTGAGTACTTTTTATGTAAACGTTGCAATTGCAGTGCAGATGATAAATTTAGGATGTATATCTAAGAATTTGCATGCGTGGGTTCCGGGAACACCATTTATAACAATTATACCGTAGCAAAAATCGATGTCGATCTAAGCATTTCTGTCCGCCCGCATGGTGAAGGCACCAACTGTTTTATCTAACAGACTAAAACTAGACGCAAAAAAATATTAGGAGTGAGTCCACCTTTTGAAAATTGGGCGTTTTTCAACTTTTTTCAAAATATTGGCTATTTATTCATCAATTAAAGGTAATGTAAGTTGGTATTTTGCAGACACCAACCCATTCCAACCTACGCATATGATCGAAAAAATAAGTACACCTGCTTATTTTTGCTTTTTGTTTAATTTTAGTTACTTTGACGGAAAATAAACATGGCAATTCTTTTTTATTTAAATAACTTTAATATGGTAATGCTTTTAAAAGTAAAATCAAAACTGAGACCTCCCCGTTGTTTTCATTGTGAGTTAGTTTTGTTCAGGTGTGATTTCAGTACTTGGTCAAAATAATAAGTACATTGCTCAATTCTTTAATATTTTCGCAGTCAGGCATGGGTCGAAAAAGTCATTGTTCTCCGGAGGAGAGAAAAATTGCTTCAAGACTAAGAGAAGGTGGTCAAAATCTTCGTTCTATAGCAGAAACTATGAATCGGTCGCTATTTTTTGTACAAAATGCTTTGAAGCCTAAAAAGCGGAAGACCCAAAAAAAAAAAAACTTCAGAAACAACAGATATCAGTATTGTAACACTTACGAAGAAGGACCCGTTTGTGTCTTCAAGACCAATTTCAGCAGAAATTGGAAATGTACTTTCATCGCGAAAGATAAGGAATTCCATGTTCGCTTTACAAAGAAAAGACGGTTAAGCATTACCAGATTCCACTACAAAGGTGTCTTACACCTTTGGACTATGCAGTGGAAAGTATGGACATTCCGACGATCCGACGTTTCCAACGATCCGAAGTATACTTCTAAGTTGGCAAAGAATTGGTTTCAAGATAATAATGTTGCCTTCTTGACTGGCCAAGTCAATCTCCGGACTTAAATTCAATCAAAAATCTTTGGGGAGAGTTGGAACAAAGAATTGGAAAGGATGTTCTTAAAAATAAAGATCAGTTATGGAATTTTGTTCAAAAAACTTGGTATGAAATACCAGTAGAAACCTGCATGAAGTTTATTGGCAGCATGCCAAGAAGAGTCAACAAAATAATTCGAAATAAAGGTGGATACACCGGCTTTTAACGAAACTCAGTCAATTTATTTTTTTTTTGTCCAATGTTTTATGATTAATTTCTTACTTTTTGAAAAATGCTAAATTTAATTTTTGTTTTTTGTTATTGTTTTAGTATTTATTTTATTTTTAATGTTACAAAAAATGAAATTAATATATGTTTTTTCTTTTAATTCAAATAAATTTTCGTCTACGAGGTTTTAAAAAAAATATAGAGTGTACTTATTATTTTGATCATATGTGTATATATTTATTTATGAAATTATTTATTATTATGAAATTATTTAAGAAATACTCATTTTCGCTGCAAAGCCCGACTAAGCCTACACATAACGTATGATTAGTGTTCGTTTCTGACAAACCTGTTTAATAGGCGGTGTGTCAGTATAGCATCGTCTACATCGTCTACATCTACAGTCAGTCTACAGGTGAGTGAAATCGGCTCGTTAAGGAAAAACTTGTCCTTTGCAAATAACTAGCATTTTCAGTTTACTTTTAACATTTGCACAACTTATTCATTAATTAAAAGTTATATGTGGTGGTGTTGTCCAGAAAATAGAAGGGGCCATCCAAATTCATAAAATGTGTATGGTTATGGGCGTGGTTATCAAAAAATACTAAAAATAGATACTTTTGCTGGAAAGAATTGTAAATAAGATATGCTGTATGTGGGAAGAAATGGTTTTTGATACGATCACTTATCTGACGATGGGGCGCTGCATCGTCCTCAACACTGTGGAATGCAATTCACGATATTGGGTGAAAGTCAGTATATTATTTTTAATTACGGAGTGACTTGTAAAATGTTTCGGAAAATATCGAAAAAGTCAAATTTTATCAAATGTTTTGCTCCACTTTGCCCAATTTTGGGTGGGATGTATACTAAGATTGTCATATATATATATATATATATATACATTCCTTATAACCGGTAAAAATTATAACGATCAGTCGATCACGTCCATCCGTCCGTCAGCATGTTTGTTGAAAGCACGATAGAGGTCGAACTTGAGCTAGGATAATGAAATTTTGCACGAGCGTGTCCCATATGCATAGTTAGGTTGAATTGGAAGCTACATAAAATCCAACTATTAAGGAAAAAATCGCCCACACCATCATGCAGGATTTTTTAAAAAATTGTTCCAATTTCTTCCTTAATTAAATCAATATATACTGTTAACGTATAAATACTGGAACAATTAAAAAAAAGGACTGAACGAAACTCCAGAAATTGGAAATTTTATGGCGTTTTCTCAATAATTCTACCACTTACTCTTTAACGGTATACGAGCACAATAACTTTTTGTCTATACAGGAATAAGTTTTGCAGGAATGTATATACAACATATGTTTTTCAGAGAGGCAACAAGTATATTTCCAAAACGTTACAGTGGCGACTGCAGCTTGGGTCACACATTTCACATATTTAAACAAAAATTATAAAAAGCAAATTTGTTATCGCACATGTTCTAAACATAAATGCAATTTTCGATCGCCCGTTATCTGTAAGGGGGAGAAAATACTTCTAGATGTGGGGATTTTATATTTCTCTTTTGAAATTGTGGGATTGTTCTCAGAAGTATTTATAATGTTTGCACTTTTTTGCGATGCCAGTGATTCGATCATTGTGAATTGAAAATTTCACTTCAATCAGTAAATAACTCAATGTTTTATTGCTATTTCTCAAAATTATATAATTTGCCATCCTTGGATTTTCATTAGTACATTTTGTCAGATGTTTTGAATACATCAGCTTCTCTGATTTTCTATTCCATGTAGAAAGTCCATTTCGACAGTATCCCACGCTTGTATCGTGAATTTACACATTGCAGCAAACAAGTATTCCCGTTTCCTAGTTATGTAAATATGTGAGTCACGCTACCTGTATTTTATCAATGAACAGGGAGTCAAAATAATCATATTGCGTGTTTGAAACAGAACAAAACAGAACAGATACAGCGTTTTTATTATTTGTATTGTTTGAAATAAATTATTCCTGTAATGGTATTAAAATAAACTCTATAAATCTATAAAATAAATTAAATATTTATTTATTTGAATTAATCGGTGGTGTCACAATGGAGATCAAGTACGTCTAGAAACGCTTGTATTTCTATGCTTCAAATCTTGATAGCATAACAACTTTTTCTTTATGTCTTAGAGAACAGAATCAGAAGAGGTCATTAAGTAAGGGAAGTTGTTGAACGTGCCTAAATCCTCGGCCTTTTCCCTTCCTGTGATTTTTCGGTCAATGGTTGTCATATGTGATGCAATGTGTAATACAGGGTAGCGCAATAGAACGTGCATATTTAAAAAAATAGATTAAATATACATACAAAAGGTATGGTTAAAATAAATCTAAGGCATTGTTGAGTAATAAATGGAGTTTATTTTTTAAAAATAACATCATCTAAATGGTGACCCTCTCTACGACGGCAATCCTCTAACCGCAAACGAAAATTATTGAAAACTTTCTTCAGTAATACTGGTGTAATGGCTGCATTTCACCACGGATATTCTCCTTGAGCTGAACGATGTTTCTTGGATTATTACTGTAGACTTTGTGTTTGAGATATCCCCACAAAAAAAAGTCAAGAGGCGTCAAGTCTGGACTACGTGGGGGCCATGGGATATCACCTCTTTTCGAAATCAGTCTCCAGGGAACATCTTCTTCACCACCGCCATGGAGTCATTTGATGTGTGACAGGTAGCTCCATCTTGTTGGAACCAAGTTCTGGAATTCACTACTCTTGAACTTTCAATTTCTGGAGCCAAAAATCCGTCCAACATCTCAACATAGCGTTCCGTATTAACCGTGACGTTTTGGCCTCGCTCATTTTCGAAGAAAATTATTCCTCTGCCAGAGATTGCTGCCCATACTGTCACTTTAGGACTATGAAATGGTTTCTGGTGTTTATTTTGGGATTTTCACTGTTCCAGTAACGACAATTTTGACGGTTTACGAACCCATTCATAAGGAAATGAGCCTCGATTAAGGATTTAATTAGCAAATGCGAGCCTTGCTATGAAGTCAGACTCTTTCAATTATTGTGTTAATTGCAGCTTATATGGATGCAGTTTAAGATCCAATGTTAAAATTCGTTGCAGACTTCGTCGCGATAATTGTAAGACAGACGATCTCTTGCGAGTCGACATTTGTGGATTTCCTCGTACTGGCTCCATAACTCTCTCAACATTGTCTTCGGTCCTAGATGTTCTTGGGCGACCATTTGCTTGAGGTTTAAATGTTGAACCGGTCTCTTCAAAACGCTTTACCCATATTTTAATTAAATTAGCACTCGGAGCTTCACTAATTCGCCGTAGTCCATATTCAGCACAATATAGTCACCTAGTAGCAATATATGAACGAGAGTTCTCGTAAAATGCGCGCACGCAAAATGCGCGACGCTTCCCGTCGAAGTGATTCATAGCGACTAAAACTCCATGAGCCCGCCAACCCAACGACGTAGGCGCCCCCCGCCCGCGCCTTTTCTACCCCGCAAAAAAAGATGATGCAATGTGCACGTTCTATTGCGGCACCCTGTATTTATTTATCTGTGACATGAAATCCTATGTATGGTAAGTGCCATATCTTTTCACGAATATAACTCTAACTTGTCGATAAATCTCCTTGCATTTATTTCTCTCTTTGCGTTTATTTTACATCTGTTATCTAAAACTATTAGAATATTCACTTTATGTTCTTTATAATATATCCACAAATTCGCTCCCGTATTCCTGAATATGTTTGATCATATTAAGAGATTTTTACATATCTGTATAGACCACCATACAGATATGCATGTTGGTGTTCAGATATAGTCGATAACCTTTCACAACTCCACTTGTGTGTGTTGGAGACAAAAATCAACCTCCATGTACGTCTGCTTCTCTTTTTTTAAGCGTTTCCATAATAGTAAACGCTATTAAGCGTTTGAATGACAGAATGAATTGCTTGATATCCTTTGTCTTTGGCTCATGGCCCATGTAATCGTATGCCTTACTGCGAGCTTCCAAAGTTTTCCGACATGATCAAACTTTGCAAATTCCGCCGTGTCCACTTCAGGTACACGAAGCTACTCTATTATCTGTACTAAATGTTAAAATTATGCCCACTGCTTAGATCTCCTCATTAATGTATTAGCTGTCTACATATTTTCAGCTGGCATCTGCTGCATTTCAACCTGTACAATCAGGTGAGCTGACTGACTGATTTACATACTTACATATATTTGCGTTGATGCAAAGGTGTGCGGGGCGCAAGGAGAAGTGAGTTTAATCGCTAACTTTCTTCCAAAAAGTGCTTTGGATTGACGCACTATAAAATGAAGAAGAATGATGACTTTCTGAAATCTTCCGCTTAGAAATTATACAGTAATAATTGATGGACTGCGTTGCCATGCTCTTTGGGGTGCCACATATACAGATGTGTCGATTTAGAAGGACAAATTTATATGTATGGTACCCAAGGGGTGTGGCAACGCAGACCATTTACGTTTGCTGGACTACGTTTACCAAGCTCATGACGTGCGATGAATTTAATTTAATTTAATACAACTGAAATAGAGATGTGAGGCTAAAAATATAGAGGTTACATAAGTTGAATAGGAAAGATAGTGTTTAATGATGTGAGGAATAAAGATTGAATAAAAACAAGAGGAATTAGAATTTAATTTCAAATTAAAATGGCGTTTATAGATGTAATCAATTTTACCTTAACAGCAGTAGAACGTTGTTCAATGCTTGAGATCCAAAAAACGACTAATCTTGGCTCAAAGAAAACGGTTATGCCAAGATGAAGAAAGATGGCCTTTGAGTGCAATTATACTCGCTACAATCTGACGGATTGTAACGTAAGGGAAAGGGTTGCCAATGACTCTTATTTAGTTCATGACTTTAGTGAAAAATAAACTTTGTAAATCAAACAGATACAATTCCGGAAAATCGCTTAATTTGCATGGGGGGTAAGAGGAGGGACGAGACAGTGCGTGATTTTTATGTAGCTGAAGAAAGAAACAAAATTTTAACTGTCTGATGTCCTCCGTTTGGGAAATGTAAAAGAAAAATCGATTTTTGCTAGATTGGCCAATTTGTATGTGTTGAACTCTAAGGGATGTGACAGTGCAATATATTTTCATTCGCAGTGCTAAATGGAATGAAAGGTACGAATATAGTATTATAATACAAGTAAAATAATGCAAATCGTACGGTTGTCGATCTTATCACATTTCATTTAATGTTATAACTCAATATGATCAACGAGAACTAAGTTACTTAACGAATCGGGGATTAAAATGGAAATGGAATCTTTCTCTGATATTGCAAAACATTGCTGGCAAACGTCCAGCGTGTGCCAAGTTTGACTGAATTTATTGCAACCGATTGGATGGTATGAAGCCAAGAATGTATGGGTTAAATCGGTCATTTGTATGGGAGACTCATTGGTTGATTTTTTCAAATTCTTCCAGGGTTTATGAAACAATGCAACGAACAACAATTGGGCTGCTGCAGGATACGGGTGAGGAGTTACAAGGAGGAAATTAAATTTCGGATAGTCGGTCAATTTGTATAGGTGATACCACAAGGAACGGACCTATATAGCCCATTTACAGTCCCCGATTACGATCTTGAAAAATATTAAGTTGTGCACATTTTCAAGAAACCGGTAAAATGACTTAAAAAGTCATGAAACGCCCATGGTGAAAAGATACCAGATACTTTATATTCTTTCTTATGAGCGTTTAATTTTTGCTATCTCATATTTCTCCAAGTGAAGGTATAAAAAAAAAAACAAAATTGTGGGATGTTTTTGAAATTACGATATATTTTTGTCGCTTAGAGATACAGAACACAGATACCAGGATTGGTCCCCGAAATTCTGTTCTTAAAATTTAAACTCAAAGGTGACCAATGGAGCGGTCGGCCGGAAAAGGTTGATAAATACATAATCATCGAGACAGACCGACATGTTTCTGTACGAAAAGTTGCAGAGAAGGCGACAGCATCGACCATGATCATAGAATTGCTCCAAAAAAGGTTATGATGTTAATATGGCAGGGTCTTAAAGGAGTGGATTGCTTCCAAGGAACCAAACTATAAATTCTGAAGGCTATTGTCATCACTTGAAGAAATAGTGAAGGAAAAAGTACTGAATTGGTAAATCGCAATTGGTACCGGAAAGACAAAATGAGATTTGACCGATGTGAATTGCATTTGTTGAAAGTTGGAAATTCAACATACAATAGAACAAATGCAAAAGTACAAACAAATACAAAAGTAAATTTGAAAAGACTTTGACATTCACATCACCTCTCCAATATGCGTTACTTAAAAAGGAAATATTCCTGATGTCCATATTTAACAGGGTAATGTGAATGTGTGCAGATTGATGTCATTGGATGTGGAATCGTAAAAGTTCGTTAAGGTTGTAAAAAAAGAGTGTCTAGCGATTGCTGTGACCAAAAAGGCCAAGGAGAGAAAATACTCCATTCTCAATGTTGGTTGGTGTAATAGGAAAAGTTCATTGTATGAAAAGCTGGACATTTGCGGGTGACATTCAATTCACATATGCATAATCTGCTAATAAATAGATGTACTCGTATACCTATATACAACTGTCTGGATTTGTCACGGAGTCCGAAACGCTTCATACTTGTGGGTGATTACTGAATTGCCTGTTACTCCAAATACTTAAAAACAAATTCAATTTAAAAATGTACACTATCAAGAGATTATCATCAACGTAAGTTATAATATTATAATTAATTAATTAATAATTAATTGCTTGTTATTTAATAATTAAGTTGAATAAGTTTTAGTTCTTTTCCTTTACTTCTCGATTGTGCTTTAATTTACAGCACTTGTTGATAAGATATTAGCGATTTATCACGCTCCTGCTGGCACTCCGCGCACTTTTGCACCAACGCAAAAGGATGTTGGGTGAAGGTGTGTGCAAGTCAGCTCACCTGACTGAGATTTCTGTACTCGTTTTTTTGTTTACTGTTCCGATGGATTGTCTGAATTTAGTTTTTACGAACTTATTTGTACCAGCTTTTTGGTGGAATTATCAGCTTCTTGACAATTTCAGAGCAGGGAGTGCAATACCCGTAGTGTAATAATAGTACAGAGTTGTAATGATGTTCAAACGCAATGGTGCGAAAATTGCGAACTTATTGCAATTGGTTTTAAAAGTGTTACGGCCCAAAAAACAGAGCATCATGTTATATTAATAACTTTGGTCGCATTTAAAATTATATTAATATTTTCATTACAAATATTTTATATTTGATTTAATGCTATTGATATTTGTTTGACTGATTGGTTTTCATGTAAATAAAGTAGAAAAATGTGACTACCAGAAATGAAATCCTGACTACGGCCTGGTTCCTTCCAAAACAATTAAACAAAAGTTTCATTACTTGTATGCCATTAAAGTCATTAATTGTTTTGATACTCAACTACAGATGTATGTATTCCATTTCTACTACAAAATCTTTTTAATATAACATCTTAATATTGGGATTTCTTTAGAATTATCTGTATTGATTTTAGTTAAAAAACTATCTCAAAACAACATGTTAAAACCTTTACAAAACTGGCGTTGTTAAAGATCCACAAAATCTGAAACTACAACCCAGCATAACTGAAGATAAAGGGTGATCAAATAAGAGCTATTAGATTTAAATTTGAAATAAAGACAAAACGGTATGAGATTTCATGATATTGTTTTTACTTTAGATATTGCGTCATGAAATGAATATTAAATGAATGACTTGCTCTGGAATTTTCATATTGGATTCTAGAACATCAATTTTTATTCATTTAGCAGCGTTATATAAATAAACGTTCGTTGCTAATTCATTAAATAGCATGTACTAAATGCAGGGTGATGAATGTGGCTACATTAAGAAACTCAAATAACTTCTTCCTTAATTCATATAAAATATGTTTTTTTTTTTTATTATTAATTGGCTTTTAAAAATATTCGAATTTAAAATAATTGAATCGGCGACGCGTGGCGATATCGTTATTGATTACTATGCAACAACCATACAAATAAGCAAACAGTAATGAAAATGGTTTCGAATTGATTTGTGAGCCACAAGTACCTATTTCGAACGCAAATAATGATTTGCAGTCACCATTTTTTTCACTTTATAAAATTTAAGACAAAATTTTTTGTTCGATATTTTTATTCATTGGAAAAATCTAAAAATACACTTGACAAAATTGAGCACTGTAAACAAATTAAATAGTAGATAATGCCAAAACCAGTAGAGAGGATAGTTTACCAATTTAGTGACAAAAAGATGATGATGACCCCCTTAAGCAGACTTTTAATTTAATCAATTCTCTGTACTTTTTTTTTTACAAAATTTACGTGCGCAAAACTCAGTTATAACCAAACCAACTGGGGTGTTGAGCATGGGTGGCCTGTTTGTATAGAACACCCTTGATTGAAAAGTGATTCTGAGCCTATCAGAATCAATTTTGTTGGGTCGATTACAAACATTTTTGAGTGTTGCACTCGGTGGCACTTAAATACTATATATTAATTAGTATTACACGTGATTTTTTCAATTTCAAATACAATTTATTGTAAATTTTGGGCAATCTAAAAATGCTGCTTGTAGCGGCCATGTATTAATTTACTTATATGCTATAAATATCATACATAAATATTTATATGTAGTTAAACTTCTTCAATCATTCATCAATTTTATTAATTTCTAAATGATTCAATTTGTGTTAATTTTGTTTGTTTTAGTAATTAACTGACATTGTTTTTCGAGAGTATTCATATATATTAATTGAGTGAATTAAAAACACTCGAATTTATGCAAAATGCTCACTAATGTAAATCTCCGGCATAATTCTAATTTGTTATAACATTGCATTGTTGCTGATTTTGTTGTTGAGCATATATCACTCAAACTTATAACTCCGAAATCGCAGTTGTGATAACGGAACTCTAAATGTTTTCTTCTTATATTTTAAAGCTATTGGTTTCATGTTTATGATTATTTTGTTTTCTGTTGTTTGTTGTTCTGTTTGGAGATCAACAAATAAAGTTCAAACTTAACAAATAATCTTTTCATAGAGGAATAAATACTAATAAGTGTAGACGTTGTTGGACGTTATCGTCTGCTCCGACTACAGAAAAAAGGTAAAAACGTTCTTAAACGGATTCGTCTGGTACGTTATGCTTGATTTCTGTGAATAAAACACCAAAAGAATCCCCAATGGTGAATATTGAGGAATAGTGGTTACCCACGATTGCTACATGCTTAGTTAGTTTTTAGGACACAGTAGTGTTATTACGCAATATTACTGGGGTTTCACGTCAGATGGAATCAATTAACTTTAAACCAAATGCATTTGCGACTTTGGTCAATTATTTTTAATGTTTTGGATATATCATTGTTGTAGTATTTTAATAGAAAATTACTGGGCATAAAGATGTTACTGAAATGTGCCCAAACTGCTGTAGAATTTGAACAGTAAAAACAATTGAAAAACAAAGTTGAATGACTAACAATCACACACTGATTTGTAAAACGTTTATCGAGTCGGAATTTACGCACCGTCTTTAGTTTCTGAAATAAAGCGGGCTTTCATATCAGGCGCGTACTCCACGTTACCCAAATTTACTCTGCTGGCAAATATAACTGGACTAAAAAGGAACAATTTGCAGTATAGAGATCGTCGGTAGTCCCCAATACAGGTCCTATATAATTATTTCGGTGTTAAAATGTTAGGTACATAAAAATGACGGTACTATATTACTTGCGATATTCTCTTGATTTTTGTTTAATTGCTGTGGCATAAAATTTTGGACTTCGGTTGCTCTTTCCTTATATAACGGCATAGAAATAAACGTATGTATATCTAAACTGTTATCCTAGATAACCTGAAAACGCCAAGAATTCGCACGCAAGTGTCAGGTGGCGTCGGGATCGAAAAAGATTGGCATTCCCGCTAACTGTCGGGAGCAAAATTTCCGATATGTGGACTGAAACATGGAATCATTTTTATCACTTAAATACTGAATTTTGTTGCATTTTACTGAGGAATGCAAGATCCGCTTCGCTTTCGTGAAATTGAAGTGTTATTTCACTTGTCATCAAGCTTCATTGTTTGTTTGTTTCATTGTTTCATTGACGAATGGAACTGGTATTTTGAATAGATGCTCCTTATTGACGCACTTGGCAACCTGTTCTAAAACGTGTCAGCAAAAATTAGTAATGTGGAATGGAAAATTATTGCGCAATGATTAGCTTTGGTACATTACGTTTGCTGAATTAATACATCCAAAGGAGTTTTTGGATTGTTTCTCTTTTTGTTGTATTCGATGAAGTCGTCGATCCTTGGCGTGTCAGGATTCTACATTTGCAAATGTAGAAAACTCGGAATTCGATTAAAACTTTTAAATTCTATTTATGACTCACGAATTTGTACACCTTTATGGTCTTTCCTTCTCTAGCCTTATAGCAAACAGTCTAATAATAACAAGAGGGAACGAATATTCCACGGCGTGTTGTTATCAATCCAGCGAGTAGAAAGAAAACAAACGAGAAGGAATTGGGTAGCAGTGTTGCCATACAAATCAATGTGTGGCAATGTGTTGGAGGCTGGTCGTAAACCAAAGGGCATCAATTGATTTAAATTTAATTTAATTAAATAAAATCGGGGGAATTCGTTGAATTCCAGAGAGGATACAACCTTCTTTATTGAAGGAACTTAAATTTATTGAGAACTAAAAAATACTGAAATGTAAAGAGAGAGTTGACGGACTCTTGGAGTAAACTTAGAGTTTAGGAGAATAAAAAGAGATTAATGTTAAAAGATATTACAAATGTACTAAAAAATAGAAAAAAGTGAAACCTGGTTGAACGGTGCGTTCAACATACTCCCGGAACAGAATTTGGACGCCTTCAAATCGTCTTTATTATTCACTTTCAGATGTTGAGGGGAATCCTCTGCAGCTGACTAAAAAAGTCGTCTTTCTGCTTTATGTTCAGTTATACCCTTGGTTTTCAACTGTACCATGCCGAATCGAACTATGTTGAATCAATAGTTGATGCCAAAAAGTGCACCTTGAAGTCCAGAATGGTCGTGTCTTAGGAAAAAGCCATAACGTCCTTTGAGTTTTTCTCTTGAGTTTTCTTTTCTGTGTTTTTACTTCAGCTACGCGAACGTTATTAACTTTGCCACAGAATACTTTGCGCAAATGCGTCCTAATCGCCATTCTGTGGGCGGCAGGTGGTCGTTCTTTATAACGACGAAGTCATTCTCTTTCAGGTTGTTTCTCGACGTTTTCCATTTGATCAATCTTTCTGGTGTTCGAGCACCTGTCGGTACATCTTCTGAATGTCTCCCGTAAACACTAATCGATAGAAACGCCAATTTAGTACAATTTGCATAAGATCCGTTTGTAAAATAGAACCAGGATACAATACGTCATTCAAGGAGAATCCACTGTTAGTCTTTTTCGACCCATTAAATACCACCTGTACCTTTGATGTTTTACTTTCCGGTTTTACAACGGCGTGGTGTGGCAAATAAAAAAAAGAACATTTTACGGCTGCGTCTTCATAACAATTAACTGGCTCCACGTGATTGAGATCCAGATATTCTTTTAATGCACTCTCATATTCTGCCTTGAGCTCAGGGATTTTGCTCAAAGTTTTCTCCATCCTATGGTATTGTGCGAGAGCCATGTTACGTGATGGACCAAGAAAAACATTTTCAGGGAAGTCTAATTTAAATGGTAGACGTACTACGAAGCGGTCGTCAGGTTGTCTATACGTTGTTCGCTTATTAAATTTTTCGTAATATGTATCGTTGTATGAGTGTCATTGCTTCTTTCAACTTCTTCAAGTTCCCAAAATTTCTTTAATTGCTCATGGAGGGTATAATCATTAGAATCTGACACGCTAGTAGAGAACATATTGAAATTACTAGATGGTAAGGAGCCGGATAATTACACCCAAACTGTGAATCTCTGGCCTCAATATCTTTACAAATGTTGACTATTATTTTCTTTATAACTAGAACTAGATTTTCGAAAATCTGAAATAATTTCAATTCTCTTAGAAAGAAATGTGTTCATTTGCAGCCAAGTTGGCAACTCTTTATGGTTGCTGGGAGAATCTTCCCATGCGCGTAATGTTTCTTCTGGGAGTTTTGTTGAACAGAGATGAACCGTTTTCATTTTATACGATTGAAAAATCGGTAAACTATCATTTATTCCGCATTGGATTTGTCGGATTGATTTTGGTGTCTCGTGTTGAGCTGTTGAAATTGGAAAAAGTTGTTTCATTGTTGGTGAACTAAAATTCGTTGATTTTCACAACGATTCTTTAATGTATCCCATGCGAGTTGAAAATCTTCGTCGACCAAATCAAATTTTTTTACAACTTGGTATGCCTCACCTCTGCTTTTGCTTCTCAGATGGTAGAGCTTTTGTGCTGAAGATAATTCGGGATGATTTATGAAGACTGCAATAAAAATATCTTGAAAGGCTGGCCATTTCGAGTAGGGGAAACTTCAGGTTAGAAACTCCGTGTTGACTCATTGTTACGTTTGCTCGATTAGTCTCGTCTGCCTTGGAAGCTAATTTAGCTTTAATAAAATCTTTATTTTTGTTTTTGCAGGATTGATATTTTTCCCTGGCGTTATTAAAGTTACCAGCACAAGACTTCTTTTGATCAGCGAAGACATCCTCGTCTTCTGCCACCATCAACTCGTCACAGCTTATCACTAATTTCGCCTATCTTCGCTCTAACTCAGTCTCTCTTATTTCCAACAGGGTTAATTGGTCATTTGTCGTCGCTTTAAATTTTTTGCAAAATGACATTAGTTGGTCGTGGTCGAAAATAAATCTTTTTCACGCCGCCATTTTTAATATTTCAGGTTGAAAAAAACGATATCTAAAATTGCTGTATTTCCGACCGAAAATTTTAATTAACCTGAAAAAATTTGGTTTGTTTTGATGAGTGCATTGAAAAATTTGTTTAATTTATGTTTAGTGTATTCAAATACATTTTAAAAGGTTTTAAAATAAAAAAAAAAAAACATAATTTTTTTTTTGTTTATTTTTGTTTGAGAGTTCATCACGCGTTTATAAATTTTGGTAAATCGATTTTTTTTTTCAAATTACTGTAAAGCGTACCGTGATTTGAGTGTGACTGATGCAAGAGGAGCATATGGAATTGAACGATCGTAGCGTTTTGTACATAGGTTTGTTTGTCTTGTTTGTCTGCTACTAACTATATAATGTAATTATAGGTATGTATATATTGATTTGTATTTTTTTACCGTTTTGAATTTTAAATCGATTTTTGTTGTATTTTCTTGATATATTAGATTATTAATAACTGTTTTTTTCAGGATCGAAATAGAGATTTTTTGTTTTAATCATTAATTTTTTGCGTTTATTCGGGGCACAATACTTATATAAAAATGTTAATTTTCACTGTACCTACTTTCTCAGTCCTCTTTCCTTTCCTTTTGTGTTGTAAACACTCCTCTTTCTCCTCCTGGGATATAAATCGGATCTCCAAATATCGTTGATTTACCAGGAAAGTATTATGACCGGTAGGCCATTACCGTAAGTAGGGTGCATCTATTATCTTCTTGGCTTTTGGACACTTCTTCTTTGAGCTTAACTTGCAGATAATTTGATGTTAATGCAACTGCGTTGTTGTTTTTGTTCTTTTGCTGCGGGATGACAGAAAAAACTTCAACGGTGTTTTTGAAAGTTGGAAAATTTATATTGCTGGAACAAATCCCATCGTAAGCTCCGCTAGGATGTCTCGAAGGACCATATGTTGGAGCCTGGTCGTAAACCAAAGGGGCTCGATTGACTTAAATTTAATTTAATTAATTATTCGGAATTCGTTGAATTCTAGAGAGGATGCAACCTTCTTTATTGAAGTTATTGATGAACTTAAATCTATTGAGAACTAAAAAGCCACTGCAAGCGGTAATCACTCAAAAAGAGGATATTAAATTATAAAAAACATTTTCATATTACTCAAAAAATACTCAATTGTAGAGAGAGTTAACGGACTCTTGGAGTAAGCTTAGAGTTTAGGAGTATAAAAAGAGATTAATGTTAAAAGATATTACAAATGTGCTAAAAAAATTGGAAACAGTGAAACCTGGTTGAACGGTGCGTTCAACACAATGTTTGTAAGTGTCTCCTAACATTAAAACGCAAATGATTCTTGCGTTATGTTGACGATACTGGAAGAACGTATCAAGATAAACACAAATAGGCTACATTTTGTTCACGCACGTAATTACATCAAGAAAAAAAGAGTATTTAAAATTATGTAAAATTCTGCTCTGGCTATGTTAAATATTCGGAATTTCCATATACGCGCCGGAATTATAATGGGAGAGAAATTTTCTAACAGCAGAGAATGGGTTTCTCTTGTTTATAAATATAAGCTCTTTGCCAATAGTGTGACCGCATTCCCTAATAGAAATATTTGTCTTATTGCCGATTCCATATTATTGGATTATTATTATTATTTCGAAATTTATTATTAACTGTTTCCTTTGTATTTTTTACTTTCATGGCATTCGTCAGAAGTTGTCGATAACGCAGAGGCCTTAATAATCGTTGCTGTCCCACGCATCAGTTTGGTTTGGGTGTTGGGCATAAAAGTAACTCCTTCATTCTCAAATGGCAGCAGTTCTGGGTTTATCTTTTGCATGATCTCTGAGAGTTAGCCCAACTTCAGCAATTTCATTCAGCGATCAATTGAAAGAAGTTTAGAAGACAGTCCGCTATTACGCCAAGGACCATCGTTGTTACCGGGGTCCGCAAAATGAAAACCGGCAGGGCGTAGTACATGCGGCCAAGAGAGTTGGACTACTTTCGGGCCGCCAGCAGTGGATGTCCTTGCATCTTATGTGTACACCACAATGAAACTAAGTGTGAGTGCGTATCGCGCACACGCATCGGCTCATAAGAAAATTCTGTCAAGTGGTTACCACTCGCAACTGAATTACGGCAGTACCGGGGCAGCAGCTTCATCTTCGACGACTTCGTCGGCTGGATTGTATGCGGTAAGTCGATTGTCGATATTGAATATCGAAATTTTGACCTGGATAAGAGTTTGCTATGTCCTCAGATTGAAACCAACGAAAGTTCGATTTCGTTTCCCAGAGATATGCATAAAGCAGAATGCAACAACAGCGACTCTGATGTGATTAGTCCAACCGGAACGAGCAGCTCCGGGCAGGATCACATGGGCATAGACAACAAACACCGTTCGAAGAGACGTGATGACGACCAGAACAGCAATGCCCACTCATCTGATAGCAAAAGTCCAAGTCAAAGGTAAGCAATACTGTTTAAGATTTCTTAATTATTCCAGCGAATCTTCGGTTGCCACCGAGCGAGGTACTTCGTCAAGCATTAGATGTCGAATATGTTTGCCTCTCCAGTTGCAAGTGGAGGTCCTACTTGAAATATTGCTCCAACTTTCCAAGTCATTGCACGACATCCTCATTCATGAGTGTGCGGATGTGTTATTATCATTGCCTCTACATCACACACGCCATCTACCTATATATTTCAGTCAGACATGACGGACATGTGAAATAAATCTACATACCCGGCAATTTTGTTGCCTTCTCCATACTCACTGACAAAATGTATTAGCTGTTAAGGAAAACACATGCATGGGTAAGTCGGTAAATTCATGCCAATGATTCTGCGTCACTCAGCTCCAGGATCAGATAAGATGGTCCTAGCGGCAGTTATATTGGAATTCAGATCACGGTTGTTTGGAAATTTAATTGAAATTAGTTGCATAGTATATGTAGCTTACGAATGCACTTAATGCTTTAAAAATAAATTTTCATTTAGTAAAAGTCTACAAAGTTCTTACAAAGGCTGAGTTCAGGTTATCAAATTGATATAAAATATTTTTTTGAACTACAGAGCTACAGTGGTCAACGTGATCACTCTTCGGATTAATACCACCACTGCTACCGCGATCGGTATTTTTTTGTGAATTTAATCTGCCAGTATTATCTGACAATATGCCCTCAACAAACCGAAGATTATGTTCGGTACCGGTTTATTTTGGAAATAGATGAAATTTATTTGCATCACCATTGTAAGAGAAACTACAAAAAAATAAAAATAAAAATAAATAAATAACATCAGCATTTAGAAAACCGCAATCCGTACCTCAACAGTTTCGAATTTTGGGCAAAATATCAAATCTATTTAATTGTTAAAATGCCCAACTAAATGTTTGCCTATTTGTAGTATTTGATATTCCAATATTTCAAATGTAACGAAGGAAATGTTAAAGAAATTGAGTTTCGACTGGCCAAACATATATTCATTTACAAAGATTGCTAAAATTGTATTTGAACAAAATATGTTTATTAAGGAGTTATTTTCTTATAATTTAAATATAGCACGATGTCCTATCATATTTTAAAAATAGGACAAAATATATGATAGCGCCGGTCTTAACGGCAAACGTTACAAAGTAATGTTTAATGACTCAAGTCGTTGTTCCGGAGTTAGAAAATTGAATTTGAATTTTGTCTCATCTATACCTTTACACAAAGGTGGCATAAAGACGTGGCGGCCACAATTTTTAGGAATATATGAAAAGTCGATATGAACTTTCATTTGTTATATGACATGCTATACGTATTGTCAAAAAGTACCGTAAATTGGACAATAAAACACATAATATTTATTTATTATATGGTGTATTGCCTTCCCTTCAAAGTAGACCCCTTCCGAAATCAACAAAACATTTTTGAAAAGACTCGTCGCTTATTCTCTTTTATGCCTTCTATCGTCTGAAAACGGGTGCCTCGAAGTAATTATTTGAGTCTTTGAAAGATAAAAAAGTCAGCAATGAATATGATTGTTGTTGAGTTTTTAACCAGAAATTTATCCACAATGCTTATGGTACTTTAACATAGGACCAAATACATGAACTTTCTTTCCACGAAGTCCAAATGCACCACTCCGCGACGGTAAAAAAAATACTTAATTTTGACTTTTGACTCATCATCTCGTTCTTGCATGTTTTCAGCGACCTTAACGCGATTGAGTTAAAAAAAAACAAATTAAGGTCTTTTGGAACTAGTTCAGTCGCAATCCGTTTCAATTCCAGGCGGTCGTATAAACTGTTTTGTTGTTTCTCTCAAATTTAAGAGACGATTTTCACTCACTATTTCTTTCACTATTTCGATTACTTCAGTTGCTGGCCGACCAGACTGAATGAAATCTTCCATCTTACCTCTGCCCTTTTTTGAATGCGCTGTATCATTCATAAGTGCACGTTGTTGATAACTCGATTCACCGTTAGCTCACTGTAACATTTACTTGATATTTTTATTCATTGCAAAAATCGCGACGCATACATGAAATAAATTGACAAAATCGACCGACCACTGTAAACAAACTAAATTATAGTTTGACCAACTTAATGCCAAAAGGAATTTTAGCAATTTTTTTTGAGCGGGCTCTTTAAATGATCAATTACAGGTACTTTCTATTAATTTAAAAGAGCTTTTGAAATACTAGCTATTTGATAATAAAAAAACTTTTTTAGTATCGTTAATTTTCTGAAGAATAATTTGTCTTTGACAAAAAAGTGTAGATCCATATTTTGCATAAAAGTGTGGACCCACTTGGATTTGGAAGAAGGTTGATACTTAATCAACTCTTAAAAATGGTTATATCTAATTGGATCAAACCAGATCAAAAATGCGTCTGATTAGATTAACTTGGAAGTTTCAATTCTGATTATATAATACCCCATTATATAGGGTTATCCGCTTTTCGTTTTCAAGTAAAGTCAAATAAAACGCGCATAAAGCTATGACTTCGATGAAACTTTTATTTCATTATAATGCTTGAACCTTGCCATTGTGCACGAAATACCATGCCATTTAAATGGCCGCCTTTAGATTGGTTGTAGCAATGGATTCTTTAGCTTCATTTTCGAAAAAATACGGCACAATGACTCCTCCATAGTCCGAATGAAATCGCTTTTACATAACCACTTCTGTTTCTCCGAGCCCCATATGCGACAATTTTGCTTCTTAACGTAACCATCGAGTGAGAAATGAGCTTCATCGCTGAAGAAAATTTTGTTCCATTGAAAGCCCAGGTTTGAATTATCACATTCGTAGCAAGTTTTAGTGATTTTTACGCGTTCTTCGGTTGTTAAACGATCCATATTCGTAAATGGCAAACCTTTCACAAAATGAATACCACTTCAGATGACAACTATTTAGCAGCAGTTAGAAAATAGCCTTGCGAGACCGGCGGTTTTGAAAGCACTAAATGGATGAACTTATGTTAACGAAGTCAACGTTAATTTCCAATTAAAATTATTTTTTGGTGAACTTAATTCGACATGGGTGAGATTAAATAACAAAGCGGTGTAGAAATTTAAAGGCGATCTAGCAGTTTACTTGTATATATCAGGAAGTGTTTTTAGCAAAAGGTACAATGAGGAGCCAAAGAATACATATAAAGACATGAACGGGATGAAAATAGTTGAAGGTGTGCACGTAAATAAAAATAAAGTTCTTGCAAACGTACGAATAACTCATAATTTTGAGCTTTTTGTTCTATTTTCTCATATTTGTAGCAAGAACTTTTAAGAAAATTACTAGATCTGTTCTGCCACAGTATAACAAGTATCGTCGGATCCAATATCTTATTATTATGTATGCCAAGTATAATCGAATCTAAGGCAGTGTAGATATATATAATATATCTGGCATATCTTCTTAGATGTGATCAATTAGTTACTAGATATAGAGGGATCTAATAGTATTAATCCAATTAAATCTACGATCCGTTACACTAAACCCTTTAAAAATTCTTCCTTCAGTTTTGCCAGAAAAGATAAATAAAAGAACATTGGTAGTGCAGTTCATCATTTGAATAATTTACAGAATTGTTCACGCATTTTAAATCTCTTTTAGAGTCTCTTCTTTACAATGCATTTCAATTAAAACAGTCTACAAAACGTATAAAGCTAAGATAAACCATTTAAAATGATACGAATTTTATAAGACAAATGATATATACCGACACTTTTTCGAAAGAAGACATGAAAAGATAACATTTTAAAATGTACTGATTGAAATTACGTCTGTTAGTGATTTTATACTATTTTTGGATGATGCAACAAATGTATAAAATTTCATGAAATTGGGAGAAGGTAAGGGAATTCAATTTCTTGATTTGTTCTTTGACTTTAAAATATAATTTTGTGGTCTCTCAAAGTGTGGCTATTATCAAATTCTATAAGCATTAGTGGATAGATTCGTGAGATCCGGGTTGGATTTAACTTGACTCGACATCACGCTCTACATTCTTTGTTGTTAAACGATCTCTAGAGTTATGGCGCATTCAGACGCACACATCAGGTAACAAATTGTTTTGACTTTTTGGTATGCTAACGACCGTTACTACAGACTACAGATTTTCTCTCAGTCAGATAAATTCGTTGACATATTTACGTTGAAAATCCATTCCAATCGAAATACCAATAGACTGAGTGACCATGTCTCATGAATATATCCGATAATTTTACTCTTCCTAGTGTTCTATGGATATTACACTCTTTGCTAACAGACACAGGAATGTGCGCTATGTACAAATGACCGAATTCGGTTCATTCCTGCGTTATCAGTGTTGTTTATAGTACTACATACCACCGACTATGTCATATCGTATAATACACACATACATAAATATAAAAAAAATGGTATGTTTTGTAACGAGAATGTGATGTTATTCAAGTTAATCGTACATGCATACACATATACATACATAGATACAAACATACTCACTTAAATACATATGTACTTATTGTCACTGACATTACGTTTAAATGTTTACCATTTCTTAAGATCTCCTTCCTCTTCGTCCACCACATGTTCTAAGAGTATTGGCAAGAAATGCAATGCAACGAATCGAAAACGGTTTAAGGATTGCAGCCTCGAATCGCAAACTCCCGGCGTTAGGTCTTACACGGAGAGGGACAGGCTCACGCTGTCCAATCACTCATCGTTCGATTACACCAATCGACGCCACGTCACGCTGCTGCTCAACAGTCCCGCGTCGGAAATCATGGGCAGCATCGTGCATTCTGGCACCAGCAATTCGCTCCAATGCTCGCATCACACCAGAATCGCGTCCCCATGCACCGTCCCCCAGAAAGTTACTGTCGTGCTCGACGACGATGCTGAGGGCGCTGCCACGCCCCCTCAAAATGGTACTAATCAAAAGTGGAAGAGTGTCAGAGCTGTTATGGCCTATTACTGTTCACTAAGACGCATTAAGAGGGACGTCCCGTTTACTTTGATTGCTATCTATTACTCGTATCTATATTTTTACGTATATATCCAAAAACAAAAAAATACTACTGCATACAAAATAACCAATACCAGAGTAGACCAACAATTGGCTACAACTTTTCAGTACTCGTACTCGTACATATACAACCGTATCTTTTCACTACCACTACTCGTAGAATCGTATGAATATTTACCATTTTACCTCTTTCTTTTCTACTTGGTGTGCAGAATGCCGTCCTAAATACTAATAACAACTTCATTTTCGTGCGCCGACTTTGCATGGATGCAACAACTTGACCACCATTGATTACTATCTGCACCAAACAGAATGCCCATTCATCATCTGTCGACATATTATCATCTTCCGCGAACGATTGCAAAGTGTCAAATTGTCGCATTTCTGCAAATGAGGCTTCCTTCTACTTACGATATTTTGCTAGAATAATTCGAAATGGAAATGACAATTGCTATCTGAAGGCATTTCAGATGTCTAATGTCATAATGCAACGCAAACAAGTTCAAATGCCATCATATCCATTAAAGTGACGAGAGCTTAGTCATGTCCACACTGGACGAAAACGTAAAAGAAGCAGGGACGTGGGACCCTGATAAAATTTCGAATCTTTGACTTCGACTCCACTATTTTAGAATTCTCAATTCCCAATTCAACGTCGGAAAATATATTTCACTTTATAAACAAAACCTTTGCTTTTAAAGGACCATTAACTATTTATTTTAGCTGGCTTTTTCTTTTCTCCAAAAAAAGTGTTATGTGTCGAAATTTGTCTGTCAGTATCTGCGATTTTTGCCCTATAGCGCATTAAGTACCGGAAATTGGTCAGTAAAATACAAAATATTCATTACTCGTGATTGTTCGATGATACAGGGTGTTTAAATAGCTTTTTTTAATCAATTTATTTTGTTATTGTATAGAAAAAATTTTTTTTTATTCAACTCCATGCTCGTTCACGTACATATATACGACACCTGATCGGACAATTATTCATTGCGTCAAATTATTCAATTCAGTCAAACTCCTTGGTTTCGTTTTGTACACCTCTTGCTTGACATAGACTCATAAAAAAATCTGGCGCAGTCAGGTCAGGTGGCCTTGGGGGCCAGCGGTAAATGGAGTTTCTAGATATCAATTTGTTTGGAAATTTTCGTTGCAACTCCGCCATAACCGGTCTGGTTATATGTGCAGTTGCTTCATCTTGCTGGAGCCAAATACTGTTGAAATGGATACGTCTTCGGTGCAGTTCTGTGTAAAAAAACGTCTTAAACATCTTTAAATTACGGTCCCTATTGACAGTTGACAGTAGTATGATTCGTACGCCACTCTGTATTTGTAAAGTTTTTAACCAGAAATTTGTTTACAATTGTAGCCATGTGAGATCGAGTGTTATCATATTACAAAATTCCTACGTTTTTCCACAAATTTCCTCTTTCAAACGGCGCATAACGCCCAGATAATGTTATTTACTATTTACTTACCGTTTGACCTCCTGGTAGTGCACAACACCACGATAATCAAAGAAATCAATCAACATTAGCTTGATTACAATGCGTCTCGGACTGTTCTAGCATGTCTTCAGCGATCCTTACGCGATCAGGCTGTTAAGGAAATTCAGGTCTTTCGGAACTAGTCCAGCGGCAACTCGTTTCATATCCAAATCGTGTAATATGGAGTGAATTAATCCTTGAGTCATAGAACGTTCAGCGGCTATCTCTCTCAAATTTAAATGACGATTTTCAGTCCTTATTTGTTTCACGTTATTGATGTTTTAACTTCAGTTGAGTAGGTTTTTTCCGTAAGCCTACTATAAATTGTTCACCAATTCAACACCCAAGGTTTCCTTTACAATACAAAATTTGAGAAAATGTCTTGATTCAATATTTTATTCATTGCAAACACCATAAAACACACTTAAGATGAATCGACAAAATCGAGCATTGTGAACTAACTAAATGACTAAATGACAGATCGCGTTTATATACCGCATTAGTATAGAGGGCAGTTGTGCCAATTTAACGACAAAAGGAATTTTAGCAATTCCTTAAACGTGGTTTCTAAACAACCAAATCCCGTTACTTTTTTACAAGAATATCTAGGACTTTATGAATAATTGTTTCCAATTATTTTCCAAATAATAATACGGAAATAGGCTTGTCAATGCAATCAAATGGTTCCAAATGTTAATAAAGAGCGAAAATGTTTGCCATTATTTTTCTTTTATTTTTAGGAAATTTTAAAACTTTCGTTCTGACCCAGTTGGAGTCGTTCCAACTCCTACTCTGGCTGTGGTCAAATTTCCTGTACTCGGATCCCAACTCTATAGCCCTGGTAAAGAATTCGGTGAGCCTCCGAATATACGAGAGCCAAGGTTTAGATTTCAGATTTCGAACTTAGAGAAATTAATGAGTTGATTAAATTTTATAATATAAAAACAGGAACATAATCGTATATTTCTCACAGAAACTACTTAGCAAAAACATTTGAAAGTACTTCAATAGCCGGAACAGTTTCATTAGTTACAGGGCAACTATTTGTATATGTGCCAATTGCTTATATCAAACAGAAGTGTTTCGAAGTTGCTTCAAAGAACGTAATTATAAACCACTTCAAAGTATGTAATCGTTATGATAAAGATGTAGAAACTGAAGAGCATGTTGATTTATGAATTAACCTTTTTAAAAATGAATGGTGTTGTTTTTAAACCGACGTTGTTTTCCTATGGAAAATTTTGGATACAACAATATTAAACTAAAAAATATTAGTTCGTTTTAACGCCGGTGTACAATGGAATGAAGTATTATTTGTTTTCTTTTGATTTAATATGCGTTGATAAATTCTATTAATATAAACCAAAACAATTACTTGTTACTGAAAAATTGTATCCAAATAAAAAAAGTGATAAGACCACTTAAGTTGTACTGAAGGATGGCCACATTTAGTAGTACTAGGCAACCCTATATTAAAATCTTTGATATTTGATGCGACCGTAAAGGTAGCAAAAAATTAGTTGATGCAAACTAAATGAGAGAGGAAGAGAAAGAGAGAAAGAGAAAAGTCTGCCAACAGGTACAGAAAAATTCTTCAACAGCAAAGAAATTCGTCTACTTTTTCCGGCGAATCTTCAAGCAAAAAATAAAAAAAAAAACAAAAAAAAAAAAAAGCTTCTTATGTGGCAATGCCAACTTTTGGTTTCTTACACTGAAATCGAAACAACTTACGTTTCTACATCATAATATTTTCGGTAATATATATGTATATGTCTATATTTTCTTAAACTTGTGAAATGAAGTTGTAATACAAAAGGTCCAAGTTTCCAAATTTATTATGGAACATTTTATGACGGAAAACATTTCTTCTTCCGATTTCAGCGTTTCACACTAACCACCTACGTTTGCGTTTTTGTTTGTATCCTATATAAGATACCAAAAAAAAACTGCATCGGCGCTTAGCAAAAAAATGTTGGTAACGCCTGAGTCAATTGTCAATTTTTTTTTTATCTGTTTTTGCCAATTGTTTATTTATTTAATCACAAGAATAACAACATATTTTATTGCAAGGATAACGGATAACGAATCGAATTCATCTTTGATTTTGCTCCGTGGCTCGTTGTTGAGTATAGCCATTCAACCGCTCCACTTTGTCCCGGTATGTTGTTTAAAAAATGTGGAGGCTCTCGAATCGATGGTGGACGTTTATTGTTTTGTGATAAGCAACAGGTTTTTGATTATGTTGCAAGAGTTGACGTTGGGCATTAAGACCAACTGGGTGCAGCTCTGCATTGTGAAGTTATTTGAACTACTATTACAAATTGTCTACAAGAAGGAGGGTGAGGACTTGCATATACAGCCAGCGAGTAGAAATAAAACAAACGAGAAGGAATGGGGTGGCAGTGTTGCCATAAAAAACAATGTGTACCAATGTTATTTTTTAACATTAAAATGCAAATGATTTTTGTGTTATGTCGACGATATTGGAAATATGTATGTGTTCAAGAAAACACAAAAAGTTTCATTTTGTCCGCACACTTAATTACAAATTTTGTGGCAGGATAAGGGAATGGGTTTTTCTTGTTTATAGATATAAGCTCTTTGATTGCTTGTCTTATTGACTTTGTTTATTTTGAATAGTTTAAGAATAATTTTATAGTTTGGTTGCCTTAGCTTTTCTTATAGAAATGTGTCGTGCAAGAAGCTTTTTTATAGAAAAGTGTTCTGCAAGGCTACTTAGAAGAAGCTTTTCTTATAGAAAACGTTCTTAGGAAACGATTCCTTATAGAAAAGCGTCTTGGAAGACGCTTTCATTATAGAAAAACGTCTTGGAAGACCCTTTCCATATAGAAAAACATCTTACAAGATAACATTTCATCAAGTCTGTCGGAAATCACTTTTTATGAAAAAACATAACTTTGAAGAAATTTCCTAGACACTAAAATGTCTTGGACGACACATTTCATACCAAATTATATTGGAAAATCATTTTTTCATAATAGTGGACGTTAATGATTTTAGGTGTTTGTTGTTAAGGGTTGTGGTCAGGAAATGAGCGTTAAAAGGAGGCAAAAATGTACGTTGTTAATTTTATTTCCGTGTCATACCAGATAACCAATAAACGTTTGAAACCAGACCATGGTGCCAGAATTGGCCTATCACTTTCGTGCGACAATGGGATGTGGCACGTGCAGCAGGACCACCATGATGCCGTGTTGAATGAATTTTGGTATTTAAGATTCGTCAGCCAGTCCATTGTCCAAACAAATCTTCTCTACTCCTGTTGCTCGTGACTCCGAAGGCGACTGTTCTGTTAACTTGTCCGGTTCAGCAGACATAGCGGGAAAAGGCATTTCTATTGCTGCTTTCAAACCCTACATCAAAAAGTTCCTTCCCCTCGCGATCTTACCCGATTGTTGACGTTTTGAACTGCTGTCCGTTTCTGCCTCACAAGCAACAAGCTAACTTTGAACACTTTGCGGCCACTCAAGCAATACCCGCAATATCTCAAGGTAAATAGATCATGGCATGAAATATATGCTGTTGCTTTATAATGGTATAAACTATATTTGAGTTGCCATCAAACTGGCATTGTAAGATGCTGTCGAAGATCTCAAGAAAAAATTCCAAATGATAAATGCTGGGGCCAGACAGCAATAAACACGGCGTAAATGCGAAGCCTCAAACATATCCAAAACTTTCATACTAGCCGTACTGGGACATTCATCAAAGTGGTAAGCAAACATTCACAGTGGCTGCACACTTTGATGACCGATAACCAAGATCTCGTGAAATACGTTAATCAAGAGATCAGCATAAGTGGTCGTGAAGACGGGAATGTCCATGCGCATGATTGCGTTGAGGGCTTTATTTAAGCGGACACCAAAGTCACATTCGCCTGACTGTAGCTGCAATATAGATTACCCAACTGATGTTGCTGTTACATAAGCATGTCGTAGTCCAAGGTGACTATTAGTCCTTCGACACGCCTCAAGGTTTTGGACAGCAGGCAAACTGCTCCAAAAGAAGTAAATCCATTTGTCATGTATCAGCGCCGCACACAATTGAACACTTGGAATGATCTGAATTAAAAATATCAGCAATAAGTGCTATAATCTTGGCATTTGGGTTGGTTATAAAAAAATTAAGTATAACTATTTCCAATATTTTTAAGGACATGACCTTTACCGATAGCCTTCTACTGGACCAAGTAGTGATGCTTGAAAATATTACTAGGTTATTCAAACTCAGTGATTAATACGTATGTCGGTTTAACATATAATCGATTAATAATTAATAATAATAATCGATTAAAGTTTGGAATATTCCTAGTTGTGATTAATAATATAATTTGAATTATGGTTAACCAAATTTGAATAATTTGCTCAAAACTCAAATATTTTATTTAATAAGAAATAAATATGCGGGCAACAGGCGTTTATTGTGCCAACAAATTTGAAGTTAGATTATTTCATTAGTATGTGATACAAAATGTGAAATATGTTTAGTTATGCAAGTTTTGGTTGTTTGGTTGATCAATTAATCATAAGTTTTGAATACTCAAAATAGCGAACAATTCAAATGTATGATTAATCAGGTAATTCATTAATACAGATTTTGTTTATTCAGGTTGACTGATTAGCCAATCTATAGTAATTACTTTTTGGAACAACATATATTTTCAGATACTTCATATATGTTGAATATTTTTTGTCTTAAAAAATAAATAATATTACAATTTACGAAAATTGCTTGAATATTCTAAAGCAGAATTCCGAAAATTTTTGAAAAATTGGTTTGTTATGATTTCAAATAAGGAAAATGGTTTCTTGAGAATTGTTTTTTTTTCGAACAATTAGAAATTTACTTTTCGAAGAAAGCCAAGTGAAAGGCAATCCCCAACTCTAGGCAGATGTGGGCCCTAATAATCCTTTCATCTTGAATAAAACTTATGAGAATACCATGCCAAGTGTTGACGACACCTAGAATGATGAATTCTGATGACGATTTGTACCTTTTCTTGCAGTACCTTTTTCTTGCAGTTTAAACCAAGCCAAATACCCTTTTGTATCACTTATAACCGCTGTTCTGGCCACGACAAAATTGTTCTGGCAGCCATTAACTTTACATAACATATTTTTTTAGGCGGAAGAAACCATTATCGAAGGAGCGTTAAGGCGAGGTTACGGGAGTAGAGATGAAACCAGAAAAGTCTATCAAAAGATAGAAAGCAAATGTTATGCAACAGACAGAATAGAAAAATAGCGAATTATTTTGTAGCAAACGAGGCATTCGACCTAGTTATTATGATTATGATGATTACTTTTACCAATTTCAACAAATGCATGCGCTATTGATGATATATACATCATTGGCCGAAAAGTACTATATGTTAATGCAGCCCTCTCAAGAGTTGATAAGGAACCAACAAAAATGATTGAGAATAAAACCAAATTGCTTATTTCGATGAAAGTAGTACAGTTGGTAATACGACAATGCCATCTTCGATAAATTGTGTAATACCAGTTGTTTGAATCAAATCATTTTAGTAAGTTTTAATAAGTTTGATGGTGAAGGCTTGTATCAATTTGGGAAACTTTCTAGAAAGATTATTATATTTTCGTTTTTGTTGGAAAATACAAAATATTGTTACTTGTGGATTCGTATTTTCAGTGCAAATTTTAAATTTAAACGTGTTTTCTCAAAGCGAGCCACTGGGCGGCGCAGAAACATGTTTTCTGATATGAAGACGCTGAAACAATTCTGGCAGTCATTGAAAGAAAAGCTCCCTATCAAATGTGTAGACCCATTATCGAGAAGAGCCGACGTAGGTTACATCGTCAATAGCGTTGACTGGATCATACTGTGCTAAATCATAAACTATCATGAACGTTGTGCGTTGAGTCGGTAATTGGCTCGTTTTATCAGTCACCTAAATATTAAAGTATATTTTTTCAGTATTATACTTTCAGATAATATATTATCAATTTATGTAATTAATGTAAATCTTTCCAAATTTTTGAAAAGAAAATTCTGTAACATTCTTCGAAAAATGAAGTACGCCATTGAACTACGCATATATAAAACATGTAACAGAGAATAGATAGTCGATCGTAAATAATGATAGATTTTTTTGGTCAAACAGTTATGTTTAATTGAAATTGATTTGCAGGAAATGTTTGCTAATGTTTTTAAAATGGTCCAAAAGGTTGTAAAAGGGTGCGAACAACAACACAGCGACAAGCATACATATATGATTGCGGAAACAATATACATTTTTAATGGTTTATTTCTAATGTTTTATATTTTTCTCCGGGTTATTTTAGTTTTGAATAGTTTAGAATTGAACGTTTTAATCTTAAAATTAAATGTAATTTATATTTTTAATATCATGTCTGTTTGAAATTTCAGTTAATTAGTTGTTTCAAGATGTTTCAATACAAGGTGATTGTAACGGCACAACAACCACAAAGAAAACCATGTTCCGAGAAATTGTCAGGTCCACATTTTCGTATTTGCTATCAAATGTTCGCCAGTATAGATGTCAAAACTAAGCTTTTGAGATTGCTTCCGTGCCGATGCCACCAACTTGTATTGATACATCTTTAATTGATACATATTTTTTTTTTTTGATAAGGGTTTTTGAAAAGCTGATTGATTGAGTTGCGACTAAAAATTTACGTTATTCGGATTGCATTAAAACCTCCAACCACTGTTGCAAATGTTTTAAGAACAACTGTCAACCTGACTAGGACTTCTTTCTTCTTATGTTATTGACCAGTTTTCAGCAATATTTGGATGGATGGCGCTTATCTAAGTTAAAGCATTTCTTAGTTTTTGTAAAGAAGACATCAATTGTAGGCGTCGATTTTGTTGGACATAATGGCCATTTGAGATCTTTTGAGTTGCCCGTGAAGTTGTCATTGTCCATTTCGAATTTGAACCTGCTAATCTTCCTCTTTAGGAACGCTTGCTGAACTTTTAAGTGGATTATTACAAAAGTATCTATCTATTTCTCTCTCTGAATTCGAAATATCTCGTTAACTTCGCATCTCTTCTAAAGATGAATGTACCATAATTACCTAACTATAGTACATATGTATATCGCATTTTTAGTAAATTTATTTATATGTATTTGTGAAGTAGATATCAATTTGTGTACGTTAAAGGGGAGATTGTCATCATGAAACATGTAGATATATCCGACTGTATCAAGGACCAGTGACACACGTCAAAGCCTCCACCTGCCCCGACCTCATGCCCACCCCACCCATGCCTCATGCGCGCCATACATATATACATTGCGAACATTTCACCATGGCCCCCTCAATTTGCACCAATTTCCTTTTATACCGTAGTGTTGCTGAGTTTTCGAACACAACGATACCGCCATTGTCGACCCAAGACTTCCAAGAACAGTAAGCTTGAGCCGAAACGCCGGTGACAGTCAATTCGGAAACTTGAGCAAATACAATATACAATATCTGTATGTAACTAATAGAAACCTGAGTAATGATATGAATGACATTTAAATCCATCTAGGAAATCACGTATCGGAGATGGAACTTCGGATCCAGATTCCGATTGGTAAGTCCACACAATTATACTCGTAACAGAACAGCTTAACTAATGGGTTGGCTAACCGGCATGTGCGCTTTGTTAAACATAAACCACTCGTAATGATAAAATATTTGAGAGGCCATTTTGTTTTTTACCTAGATAAATTGGAGCGATTCGCGGACATTTTGAACTGTTACAAGCTCTTTTAATTAGACTTACTCGTACATGCGGCGGCAATGGCTGCACTGCCGCTGGCTTTTCTCATGTTAGCCTAAATACTTTCTAAATTCTAACATAGTTTGTGCACATGGATTTGGTACAATGATTCTAGTATTCGGAACATATGGGTTCCGAATGCGACCTGCTGTAAATACGTTCAGTTGAATAGAATTCTTCAGGAATAGAAGATATATAGAAGCTTGTATGTACATCTATAGATCGCTGAGGACAGGCAACCAAATCTTGCTTTAGAACTAATGACCTGTCAAAATCTCCATAATTTGATGTAGGAGAGCTGTAGCCGAATCTCCAAAAGCATAGAATGATCTTTTTGTGTTGTTTTTGATTTGTATGTGTTAACGATGTGTTGATTAACATTTAGAGAAATCAGTGTTGTTTACATTTTGATATCTTATTATTGTTGCCGTTATTCCGTTTTAGACATCTCTGTGTGTGTATGTGAAGTCGAATTGCATGCGACAAAACTTACATAGATGTAAATGTGTGCTATGCCATCTTGCGAGCGAATGTTTGGTAGTAAATGTTGTTTACGTTTCCGTTATCATTACGTTTCCGTTTGCGTTTCGTTTTCATAATCCGCATCCATGCCAAATGTATTGTGTAGATACTCGTATTTGACTCTATGTTGTTAAGTGTTGAATTACTCGCTCGTCCATCATTGACTTTTGTAAGTAGTCCATGTTCGTTACAACGTAAGTAGTAATTCCCTAGTTCGTAAATAAATTATAAATTGTTGCCCTAGTTCCGTTTTGGTTTCTTTTGTTCTATGACTATTATTAGTTTTTGCTTTTGTTGTGAAAGTTATTGGATATGCCATATGTGTTTATGCGTGCTCAGCAAGACAATTAATAAAAAACTCTTCAAACAACAGGACACGATCGAATCAACGATGGATGAAACTGAGGACAACAGTTCAAATAT
Source organism: Philornis downsi (assembly GCA_019455685.1). Lineage (NCBI taxonomy): Eukaryota > Metazoa > Arthropoda > Insecta > Diptera > Muscidae > Philornis > Philornis downsi. The sequence goes on along the minus strand of JAHXMU010026253.1, from coordinate 38,711 downwards.
CGTCCGCCATGCAAAAGAAACCACCGCTAAAGAGGGAAGACTCATTTCTTAAACGATTTTCTACGCGACAAATACCAGAAGCCCAGGTAAGTTATTTGCGAGAGAGAGAAGAGCGATCCTATATTTTTATGCTCTCCGCCATAGGAGCGGCGTATGCGAGTTTGTCGTTCCGTTTATAATTGAAATCCATAAACTATACATACATATATTGGGAAAAGTCATGAATCTGAATCGAAAAGTCATGAAGCTGAGGCAAAAAATTTAAATGAAAACATCTTACAGCCTTATAAGTTGAAACAGCTTGTCCTTAAAGGGACTAAGCCTTATTTTGGAGACATGTTTACAGTACAATCGTTATTTAATAACAATGTACGGTTTAAATAGATGGTTCCATGACACTATGGATCGCAATCTTTTGTTGAACTTAAGTCATTCAATACCACTGTACTCGCTTGTTCACAAAAAAATTTACAACTTTGCAATGGCGTGCAACTATATTACGTGATGTCTTCTTTTAACTATACGATTTTTATATTGGTATCAAGTTGATGGTTTAATAATAATAATATTAATTAATTAATTAATTAATTAATTAATAGCATCTCTTTCGTACATGATGTTTTATAAATTATATATTTTGATAATTCATCAGATTTCACTCGAGTGGAGCAGAATTTTAGGGTACAAACAGTAAACATTTCTACTTCTTCGAATTATATTAAAAACCTGGCAAAAAAATATGTCTCTCGGTGAACTAAAAATATTATGTACTCCTTAGGTATATAATTTTGAAAATTTTTAAAATGTTTTGAAAATTCTGAAATCAATTCCATCCACATTTGTGTCTGTTGCAAGTCGGGCAGATAATCACTTTCCAAAACACATCATATTAAAATAGGGTGAAATTACTGAATGTGTCATGTGAGACTTTGTGTAGATAAGAATTGTCCCAAATTATATCATACCAAATCACAGAGATATGTTTCAGACGTTCTTCGTTAAGAAGAATTTTAATTGATAATTGTTGATCAAAGATAAAAATCACTCGATAATAAGTCACTAACTCATTTTAGTTAATAACAATGGTAAACCATCAAGTTAACGATAGACTAGAAATTATAATATACTCGTATTTCATGCCGTCTCATTGTACTCGTTGTACGTTGGGTACTACTCCAAAACCACACTTCCTGATATTAGTTTTTGCTTTTGCCTTTATTTTACTCTTAACTGAACTTTTTCAAGGAAGTTTTAATGAAGAGATTTAAAGCTTTTAGGTTTCACAATGGGTTGCGATCGAATGGGATAACACCCCTTTTTTATCACATTTGGAGGTTGATATAACCGTTTCCTTGGAAATCTTTGAGGCTTTCCCATGTTTTGGTTATAAATATTGTCTTTGTGTGAAAAGATGTTGGTTGTGTGGCTACAAGAATCCATGATGCAGATGTTGACATCTAACAATTGTCTAATGTAACACAAGAAGAGCACATTCTGTGGTCTTAATCGGGCTTCTTTTTGTGTATTGCGGCATTCTCCATAACATTCCTTAGAAAATAATTATTAAACTTTAGAAGTTGTGCCTCGCAGCGCAACTAAATGACAATCAGGAGTATTCTCATCAACCAGCGTGTAAATCCCTCAAAATAGGCGTTTGTACCTTTTTACAATCGTTTCATAGCTAATTATCAAAAGCCTATCTAGAAAGTTCCCTTTCGTATGAAGTGAACATTTTAGTCAACAGAGTGTGGAATAGCTAAAACTGTTCGCTAACTATTTTCTCTGAGAGCTAAAAGGCGTCGGGGAATGTTATGTAAAAGGCATTATATCGCTTCGATTTTGTGTTATATTACAGTATCTGAATTTGTTGAATTTAATTTTTTTTAAATTTATTTTTAATTTGACAACAAGCGGATCCACTCCTTTTCCATTGTCACTCTGATATATTCGCACGCTGTCTGTTAAATTCTGGATATATCCTGGTGCATCTAAGTTCATAAAAACCGCTTAGTCGGACTCAAAGAGTTCTCAAAGTCGAGTTCTAATACTGCACAATACTTTTATGTTCCTATGTTCCATCTTCCGCCGGCAATTGCGCTGCGTGCAGTCTCCACTACCGACATAATCGTTTTAACAGTGGAACATTATTTCCGCTAAACCTTCCGCTGTTTTCCTAGAGGGCGATGTGATGAAGATTCATACTAGAGTCTGATGCGCTTACGTATTAACACCAGTCGTTGCATTTAGAATAGTCGGTGAACAGGCCATCCCGCACACATGCTTTGGAACGTTTGCTGGAAACGTCGCTCTTGTAGGTGTTCGTTTTTATAGCCATACATATTTTTATAGCCATACATATACACATCCAGTAGTCTTTTTGACAGTGTACAATATCGTTAATTTATCGTTTATTTATACAGTTCATTAATTTTGTTAATAGCTACGCAGTAAGCTACCCAGTAATCCAAACGGTTGGCAAGTGTTTCAGCATATATGAAATACGATGGTTCTTCAAAAAAAGGACGATAAGTCCTAGTCCAACCCGCCACTGGCCCTTAGTATCCTATTTCTTGCCTTCAGGCATTCCGATCTCCTTGACTTAATATTCTGCCAATAAAAGGGTAGTCCTCGCTCAGATATTACTTTTCTCTGCATAGATGCATTACTCCACTGAACTTCTTGTTGCTGCTTCCTTGTCCCAAACAAAATCGCTTGATAGTCAGTGTATATAGAGTTAAATAACCACTTATTTTATATATTCTGAACCAGCTCTACTGAATATGTTAGTCGCACTCTCGTTTAGTAACACAACCTCAAGGGATATTGACGTTTCTGAAAGACTAAGTTCCTTGCATTGGAATGTACGCTTCCCTATGTTGTAGCCCATGCATTGAAATTATCTGCGATGGTTTCGGATTTATTTGCCTTTTACTCAGCTTTTAACTTACCCAACATTTGCACAAATTCTATAACAAATATAGCAGCTACGGGAGCTGTCCCAAAACAAGCTAACATGACGTATCGATGGTGCCAATAGTTTGAAAAAAAATTATTTTGGCGTTAAGTAATTCAATATTACCATTTGAAAGGTCTCAGTCCAACTAATATTAAAGCTGACTTAAATTATACTCTCGATTCTAGCCAGATTCTACTTTTCGTGTACGGCTGTAAAATATTGGGAAGCAGAGTTTAAACGAGCTGCCAAGACGAATCCCATAGTTGTTGACCAATTGACGTATCCACGCCAGACATAGTTATGAAAATCCACAAAATGGTGTTGGATGATCGTCGGCTGAATGTGTGTGAGCCAGTTGAAATTATAGGCATTCAAAAAAGTGATATACATCGTATATTGACCGAAGATTTAAAGATGAAAAAGCTGTTCGCAAGATGGGTGCCGCGCTTGCTTTAAATAGAGAACAAACAGCGTCGTGAAGATGTTTCAGTAGAGTGTTTGCGTCGATTCACAAGCGTGGGTGAGACATAGGTCCACTCACCACTTCACACCTGAGACAAAGGAACAGTCAAAGCAGTGGACTGGAATAGTAGAGTCGTGTTCAAAGAAGGTGAAGACGGTGCCATCTGCAGCTAAGGGTATGGCGTCGGTTTTTGGGATCCGCAAGGGATTATTTTTATTATTATTATTTTATCTTCGGAAAGGAAAAACCATCAAAGGCGATTATTATCCTAATTTATAGCAGCGTTTAGGTGATGAAATTATGGAAAAAGGCCGCATTTGGCGAAGAGGAAAGTATTGTTTCATCAAGATACACATCCACTATTTCGATGGCCAAAATGAATGAATTAAACTTCGAACTGCTTTATCATGCGTCTTATTCGCTAAATTTAGCTCCCTCGGACTATTTTCTATTTCCAAACATGAAAAAATGTCTCGGTTGAGAAAGAATTGGCAAATAAGAAAAGGTGGAGTCTACGGTTGATAGGTATTTACTGAATATCGCTGAAAAAAGCGTATCGAGCTAAAAAGAGATTATGTTGAAAAACAAAGAAAAAATTTCCCCAACTTTCCTGTGTCTTCTTTGTTATGTCGGTTAGTTTTGGGACCGCGCTCGTATGAAGCAGTTTTTTATTAGTCACATTATACGATACATCAGCGATTCAATCTCTTTTCCATGTACAAGTCTCTAGTAGAAAGAATATTTCTTAGTGTCTACGAAATCAAATGGGGCCAATTTTATGATAGTAAGGTGTTAGGTTAGTATCCTTGGAGTCAGTAAAAGTTTTTAGTGTTGAAAAGACATATCCACATCCTAATATTCTCTAAACAATTAGAACGGTTTGGTCTTGATCACATGTTTCCAAAAGGTAGAAGTGCCACCAACGTTGGAATGATGATAAGCAGATGATATACTATCTAGGAAAATGCATAAATTTTTAAATTTGTTTAAATTAAATTAACTACACACAAATGAAAATGGTAGTAAAAATTTAAACAAACTCAGATTTTTGTACCGCTTGCCACCTGCATCCGGACACTTACGTCCGCTACGATCTCAAAAGGAATTCCGTTTAGTAAATTTTATACCATGTAAACAAAACAGAGGACATTGAAACTGTTTTTCGAAGGTCGAGATTGGTCGAGTTGCAGATATATTATATAAAGGCAGATTTTAGATCAATGTTTTTAAAATGAAGAGAAGTATCCACTGAGAACAAATGTTGTCAGTAGAAGTACAAAATGCACTTGGTTAGGTTTACATATAGGCGTTGCAAGGAAAGTGCTAGGGCTTAGCCCCCACTATAACTGTTTTAGTACCCCTCTGGGGTTTCAGATTAATGAATAAATAAATGAATATAGCGTCCCTTCCCAGAGAAAATTTATTGCTGCGTCAATGGGTTCACACCAATTCAAGTTTAAGTTTACTACGATTCTCTTATTTAGAAGAGGGATACTTTTACTTAGATTAAATTTATAAAAAAAAACTTCGGTTAAACTATATTTATTCTGTTTTCAGTGCCTTTAAGGAATTGGTTTAACTAGGCTTGTTCATAAGTACACTAAATTTTATCCAATTTTATCTACTTGAAGACTTAAGTAGGGTAACTATTTCAATGAAATAAGTTCATATGAACTAAATTTTAGAACACTTTTGAGAACTAAAAGTGATCCAGTTTTCACTATCCCCAGAGAAATGCTCAGATTTACTTCAAACTTGAGTTGTTTACAAATTTCCTTCAATTGAAGGTCAATTCATTAGCTATACGAGTAACAAATGCTGAGAAAAATAAGAAAGAGAGTATAACAAAAACTTCACTCATAACTAATAAATCCCTAGCAGGAAATAATTATTATATTAAATTAGAATCTAGTTATTAAATATTTAATTCAATGGAATTCCAATGGATTTGCAAGTCATTTTGAAGAAGTTAAGCAAATGGTATCAAAAGGTAATTGTTTAGCTTTATATATCCAAAAATACAGATTTAAATCGTATAACACTAAGCTTCAAAACATCACTTGTTTCTCTAAAAATGCTAGTTCTATTTTGGTTGCACACGGTTGGGTCTGTGTTTATCTAAATGACATATTCAAGGGAGAAAAAGTAGTCACCACATTTCAACATCAAGTGGTGGCTGTTAAAATGCTCATAATAATGCTCATAATTGCATTTAGGAATCTACCAGAGAGGATTCTAGAGGAAAAATCATAGAAGAATTTATAAATGATAAGAACCTTAATATTTTAATGTAACGTAACGTAAATTTTCTCACACATTTTAGTCTATCATATAAAACTTTTAGTAGTATTGATTTAAGTATGATTTGCCCAAATATTCATCATTATTTTGAACGGAATATTAGCGATAATTTACACAATAGTGAACACTATCCCACTAATATAAACGGATTCCCATCAAACTATAAACGAAGAACTAGCTGGAACATGAAGTGGGCAAAATGCGATAAGTTCAATTGCGAATTTACAAAACAAACTTTAATGATATAAATGAAACAGAAAACTATATTACGGAAACGATTTTAAATTCAGCTTACGAGACAATACCACTCAAACGTTCAGAAGAAAGGAAAACTGCATGGCGGAATGAGAATATAAAATTGATAATAAAAGAAGAGAGGAAATGACTAAAATATTTTAAATGGAAAACAAGTTCTGAAAATCTGTCAACATTTTTAAAAGCTAAATCTCAAACTCGTAAAGCTATCAGGGAAAACAGGAAAAATTCTTTCAAATTTTTCTGTGACACTATACTCGTAAATCTGCGAACTCCATCATCAGTCAGATGTGTATAAAAATGAAAACCCTAAATGGGTTCCCCAGTTTTTACCAGATTACAGCACTAAAAAATAATTAGAAGCTATAAACAAATAACAATGAGATCGCCAATTTCCTTCACAGTTTTGCACAAAATTCTTCATCGTTAAACAAAAGTGAATTATACAGCAATAACGTTACATTGAAAGTAACCAGATCCCTCTGCAGAATTTCCCAAGCAGCTCACGACTTCCGACCTTCGGGCAAGTATTCCCTAGTAATGCCATCAGACATCCGTCTTAGGACTTCTGTTACTGAAACTCAACTCACCAGCCTAGTGGTCGTTGGCAGCCCCAACACTAGGATCGGATGCAGTGGGCTGATAAGCCGCTCATCTTCAATTTAAATTATCATGGAAATACCGAAGAAAATAATGAAACGTACCCCCCAAAATGTTGACGACCCCCGAAAGCGTTATAAGGACCATGATCTAAGGATATGCACCTGGAATGTCCGCATTCTACAGAGAATGTGCCTCTATCCGACTGGCGGATGTCCTGGATGAATATAAGACTGACATTACCGCCAAACAGGAGATGCGATGGACAGGACAAGGATGTACTCGGCGTAAAAACTGACATCTACTAAAACTAAAAGTGACATCTACTATAACTGCCACGCAAAAAGGCATGAATTCGGATGTGGATTTGCTGGGGGAAAGATACTGAGACACCTTGTATCGCAGTTTAACCTTATAAATGACCGTATAGCCACTATCCGCATCAAAGCGAAATATTTTTTCATGACGTTGATCTGTGCACATTCCCCGACGGAAAAGAAAGACGAAGAGATCAAAGACACATTTAATGAATGTCCAAAAGAAGCATATGACCACTGCCATATCCACGACATTAAAATTGTTCTGGGAGATTTTAATGCCAAAATAGGAAGGGGAGATGTTCTTGGTCCAACAGTCGGGAAATTCAGTCTACATGGTAACACCTCCGGAAACGGTTTCATACTGGTTTCGTTCGCTGCGGCACCTAATATGGTAGTAAGACATCCCATAAAGACCCCCATAAAGACATCCACAAGGCAACATGGCTATCTCCTGATCATAACACGCGGAATCAAATTGATCATGTGGTAATAGACGTAGGGCTTGCTTCCATTGTCATGGACGTGCGTGTGATTCGTGGTGCTAATATTGACTCAGATCAACACCTGGTTGCAGCTAAGGTACGCACGAGATTGAGCAGAACGAAAAATGTTCGTAACCAGGCACAAATGAAGCTCGACGTCGCTAGGTTGCATACTCCTGAGATTGCCACAGCCTGCTCCACCTCTCTCAACTACTACAACTAAATACCCCTGATCCTGATGTTCCTGACGCACAGTGGCAACATATTGCGCATTTTATGACTGCTGTAGAAACCATACTTGGGTATGCGAAACCGCGCTCAGTCAGGCCCTGGTACGACGAAGAATGTCGCATGGTGCCTGAATAAAAGAATGCAGAATACAGGGCAACGTTGCGGCCAATTGTAACGCGTGCAGTTATCGAACGCTACAAGGAGAAGAGAAGAAAGGCGCACCAACTCTTTAGGCGGAAGAAGCGGTTGTGGAAAGAGAGTGAGTGAGTGAGAGAGAGGAAATATAAAGGTACAGGGATAGAGGTGAAGCCTGAAAGTTCTACCAAAAGATAAGAAGTACAGAGTATGGAACAAGGCTCCCTTCCTGTAAGGATAGAAATCTGGTGACAGATACCCAGAATGTGCTACAACTATGGAGAGAACATTTTTATAAGCTCTTAGTTCCGGACGACAGAACGAGTGAGGAAATCACCCCAATTATCAACGATGGCATAAATTGCGCAGCTCCGAGCCAAACAGAGATTAGAACAGCAGTATTGCGGCTTAAGAACAACAAAGCTGCGAGCGCTGATAGCCTGCCAGCAGAGCTGTTTAAAACTGATGGTGATGAGCTAGTAAACATCCTGCATCAGCTCCTAAATACGGGTTGGCTCGGGGAAAACATGCCCGATGATTGGAATTTGAGTGGACTGTGTCCTGTGTTTAAAAAAGGCGTTTGTTTGTAAAAACTATTGCGGTATCAGTCCTTTACCTATTGCCTATAAGGTCCTGTCGAGTGTGATATGTGTGCGGATGGACCCAAATGATCCGGTACGGAAAGTTTTCCACAACGAACTCGATGGACTGAGCAGAAGAGGGCAACCGAAATTCCGTTGGAAGGACCAGGCTTTTGAAATAAATAAATTACATTTGGTTAGGATATATAGGAACATGACTACTTTCTTTTTTTTTTGGCAATAGACGATATTTTGACTAACTGTCAGAGATAAGTTAAAGCTTTATTGTATGCAGATAACCTAATTATATACTGCTCGGATAAAAAAGTTTCAGCCATAGCTAATAAAATACAAACTGTTAGAAAACAAGAAAATTGGAATGAGATAAGCGGATTAAAATTTAATGATGAAAAACCGTAGCAATTTAATTTTGCAGGCATTCGACAGCATCTGACAATCCTACTATGTGCGCAACTAAGTTCCCGCTTTAAGCCAATAAATGGGGTCAGCTGTAAGTGCTAGTCGATTCTGCCATAACCTAAACGTTATGAGCCAAGCTTAGGCATATGTTAAACATACCGCCTCGACACAATAGTGATTTTCTTTTGACGTCATATTCTTTTGGTTATGTGATTGTTGTATGATTTTGTCCAAATAATCGTCATATGCGGGAATTATTGTTCCGTCACTTTAAAAACGGTGATTTTCATGTTGACAACCGTTCGCGTGAAGGAAGACGAAAAACTTTCGAATACACGAATACACATTGCTTGATGGGGATCCGTGTCAAATGCAGGTAGAGCTTGCTTCAGTGTTAGGAGTTACCCGAAAAGCCATTTCCAAGCGATTGCATGTGTTGAGAATAACTCAAAAGCAAGGAAATTGGGTTCCTTATGAGTTGGACATCGTTTTTTCGCTTATGAACAACTGTTTCAGCGACAAAAAAGGGAGGGGTTTCTTCATCATATTGTAACGGGTGATGAAAAATGCGTTTATTACAGCAATGCAAAGAAAAGAAAGTCATGGGGGCTGCCCGGTAATGCTTCTACGTCATGGGAAATCTTACCCCATCCGCCATATTCTCCAGATATTGCGCTGTCCGATTATCACTTGTTCCATTAGATGGCTCACGGCCTGGCTGACCAGCAGTTTCACTCATATGACGACATCAAGGAATGGCTAGATTCATGGATAATCTCGAAAGATGAACAGTTTTACCGTGACGGAATTCGAGCATTGCCAGAAAAATAGGAAAAAGTAGTAGCTAGCGATGGGCAATACTTTCAATGAATCATTTGTAAACATGTTTTCATAATAATGTTGCATTTTTATAAAAAAAAACAGAGAGAACTTATTTGCGCGTCTAATACATTAAAGCCTTACGGAAAAAACATAGGAATCACTTTCGATAAAAAAAAACTGACCCTAGCTTACTAACAGAAAATAAATGCAAAGGCTAAATCAAAGCTGAATATTTTGGAAATGTTCTCAATTTGTCTCCGATACAGAACCTCTTCTTAAAATTGTATGTACAATTGTACTACTAGCTATGGATTATGAATCAATAATATATGCATCTGCTAACAAAAGAATATTTTGGAACCCATTCTGAATACATGAATTAGACTTTCTATCGGAGATTTCAAAACAAGTCCAGCCAGTAGCGTGCAAATTATATCATTAATCCACCTCTTTATCTAATAAATTTAAAGTACTTGCTAAATTATACATTGAAAATGTTCTCATTAAGTAACCATAATATAATTTTAATCCTAAAATCTTAAATATAATTCCTTCTATGTAAATGCTGATCAAGAATTCAGAAATATAATTTTATAATTTCGTAATATGCTATTGATATAAACGCCATAGAAAACAGAATATTAACACATATTGCACCGTGGTGCCTTTCCGATATTAGAGTATTATTTCTCTTGTTTATTGCAATAAACTTGACATGATTCAAGACGAGATATAATATAAATATTTGGACTTAATCAACACATACGACATATTCGAATCACCTATACTATACCCGTAATGTGAGAAAATTCGGATTTTACAGTTATTGGCGAAAACCTAATCATCGCCAAACGTATTCACAACTACTCTCCTGTATATACAAATGAATTGCAGGCAATCAAAACCCTACAGAATGTTGATCAAAACTTATTAATCTTATCCGACAGTAAAAACGCTTTAGAAGTATCACAGAACCCGTTTAGTAATGACATAATCACAAATCACAACCTGTTATAAATGTTCTTAATAATAAATTAAGTTCTTTATGCACTTCAGACCTCTTAAATATTGAAGTAAATGAGACAATCGATATTCTCGCCAAAAATTCCTTAAGGGGAATTATATCTGCCGATCAGCTCTCTGACTGTAAATAATTTATTAAAAAATATATCTCTGATCTCTGAAATGACTTGTGGCAAAACAATAATTAAACCAAATTATATAGAGTGCAGAAAAATATTTTACATAAATTTTTGACACCCATTTCACCCAAAAGCGATTTCGTTAAGGTAACAAGAATAAAAATCGGACCCTGATTATCAGCGTTATATATATCAGCATTAGATGTATTGTACGCTTTTAATGAATGCAGATTACTGCTGGAAAATTGAACTAAGTATAAAGTTAACAGTATTGAAGTACTTGCAAAAGATCATGAACTTAAAAATATTAAAAAATTCTTAATCGAAACAATCTTATATAATTCAATTTAATTCATATAACATACCTATATAAGATAGATATATAGACTTAAACAAACTGTAAAGAGGCCTATATAACCCTACTGTGTTGGAAATTCCTACAAGGAAAAATGTGTCATAAACAAATAAGGAAGAGATTGAATTTTTTTGTTATAAAAAATACAAACACCTTCCCTAATTCATTCAGTTTTGTCATTGGGAAGTTTCTGCATTAATTTAATTGAAAAGTGGTCATACTTTCCACACAGAAAAGTGTCTACGTTTCCTCTCCGGAAAGTGTTCTTATTTTCCTCTCCGGAAAGCGTTTATAATTCCTGTTCCTTTTCTAAGGAATACTGCTTAAAATTGTAAATTCTTGCTCAGGCTTAAAACCTCAAATTCATTCGAAGATACGCAATGATATGAGAGATTTCAATACCAATATAATGCGCAAAAGGTATATAAAGGGTCTTGAGAAGAAAAAGATTTGTCAATTTATCTTGTTTATTTTAGAGCAATTAATCTGTAGAGACATGCATATTGTTAGTTTGTGATCTTAACTGAAATAATTTAAAGTCTCGTTCATCAAACTTAATGGCTTCATGTACCTTTTTGCAGCTACAAACAGGCGCACTGGTGCAAAGTGAGCATATGCACAGTTGGAGACGCCTTATGCTATATATAGTCGCTACTAGAATATCGCAATATCAACAAAGATTAACCGTGTTGAAAATAAGTGATGTGGGACGATGTCTAGTATAGCCGCCATGTAAATGGCTCGTGCAAGCGAAGTGTAACCGCTTCTTAAAGCTGCAATTTAGTTTTAACTCTAACTGAATTCTGCGCATGTACTGTGATTTAATTGTCATTTTATATACATTTTTACGGGAATGTGGAAAAGAAATCAGCATCCGAAGTTTTTCTATATCGCTCCTTATAAACAGATATCAGTCTACCTTGCTATAATATTAAAACATGTTTTTACTGCCTGCTTTTAAAAGTGTTTTAAAAAATTTATTTCTCTCAAAATTTTCGGTGATAGAAGAAGAAAGCATTGAACTGTATGTAAGTCAGCCTTAACACAAATGACAGTGGAACATAATTGAGTACTATAGTGCACTATTTCACTATTTACCCAGCGTTGTGACAAATAGCTTGTAAAGTGTCATATTATTGTCACCATTAGCGTAGGTCGTAGATGTAAGGTTCTATCACTTGAGAATGGGAATCAATTTGATATCGCAGCAAATTACCCTGTTGGTGCGACATTCAAAAAACTGAAGTAATTAATGTAGGTCAATGTTTACGGTGCATTTTTCCCTATGTGGAATGTGTTACGGGATAATAACCAAGGAAATGACGAACGTCTGGATTTTGCACTAACGTTGCATTTTTTCCTATGCGGAAATATGTGGTTGTTTTTGTTGACTCTTATTTCTGAGCAGTATTTGGTTTGGTTCTGAGTCACTGGCGGCAGAACACATTATATTTATTATATAAATAAAGAATGTTGTTAGAAGAAGGTCAGAAAATTTAATTTGAGAAGGCCTTATTTCCCAAATAGCAGGTAAGTATTCTCCCCCATCGTCGCCATTTGGGCGATGGCCAGCTCGTCGCGAGCCTTGCGACTGTAAACAAGGCCAACTCTGCAACGTAGATACACTGCCTCCCCCCCCCCTCCCCCACACTCTCATACACACACGCACACACACACACAATACAGGATCTTTCAGTGTCCCTTAATTTTTCTCAGGACACAATAATTGTGTCCTGTTAGGTGTTATTAAATACACAACATTTGGCGCAGCCGGTACACAACATTAACAACACAACATTTGGCGCAACCGGTCTTCAGACCAAACATCGCACTAGTATTATAGGGAATAGTATATAGTGTTGGCCACCAATTTCGCACAGTTTTTGGCGTGTGTTACATGCAGACCATTAATGGTACTATTTCTACAAAAATTGGTAACTAATATGTTAGTAGTGTAAGTGCTTGCTGATCTCGCTCTCGCCGACGTATATGAAGCCAATTGATATTAGTAGTGATAATACGTGGTAATATAGAGCGGACTATATATAGCACAATTTTTAATTTAATTTTACTCTAGACTGAGTGCTATTTCCCTCTGTAGTAGTTAATCACATGCGGTGAGTGCGTATGTGTGTACATATATATTGCTTTGATTAATGAAACGTTATAACATCTACGGAATCTCTTTGAATAGCAAATTTGGTGTTTAGTAGTCAATTTAATACTTTGTGTTTTTATTTATATATGTGCTCAGGCATCCATGTAGGATATAACACACAGGGATTCTTTGCATATGGATTTGCTTTGTTTAGAGTTGGTTATGTCCAACGTTTACTCCGCTACATTGTAGATCATTTATTGGGCTTCAGGCAATAGATGTAATTACTGACATCATTCAATTCAGATTTTCTTCCTCTCGCTTAATACTAAATAGGTTGCTTCCCCCATTGTACGATTTTGGCAAAACGCTAGCGCACAGGAACAGTAGAGTCAGCAAATTGAATGGAATCTTTGCTGGCTGAATTAGAACACACAAAGCAGATCATCCATAACTGGAATATCCAGGTGACCTGTTTCGTGGAGAGACTGTGGAGCGAGATCCACAGGAGGTGCAGGGACCAGGAATTACCTTTTGCTGAAAACCAGAGCCTAACTCGGCTAGATGAAGCGGATCTTGTGTCTGAGGAACTGTGCGCGGTAGTGGAAGCCAACGAGGAAATAAGGGAGGGAAAAATAGAGGAATTGCGTGCAGAGTTACGCGCGCTAGAAACTCAAAACAGAAAACTAAAGGAAACGGTAAGGGAGAACTTGGGGGAGGCCGAAGAATTAGATAAACAAAACGAAAGTCAAAGAAACGCAGTTGCGGGAATTGACACTCCAAATACGGTGAGGAAGCTAGAATTCCGCAACTTGCAAGAGGTAGAACGGGTAAACGAACTACAAACACAGCTCCAGTTGGCACGCAGGGAATAAGAAGTCGAGGAAAGGAGCAACTTTTCCCACAGGGAAGCCCTTCAGGGGCTTTTCCACAGGGAATCCCCGACCCTCCAAACGGACATTTACAAATTCGTAGACGGCTGTAAGTTGGCTGCCAGAGGGGTGCCAAGCGATAGGATGACCGATTTCATCTACATCCTCAAACAACGATTGTACGGAGACGCCTACCAATTGGCGAGACTCCGAACGTTTGCATAAAGACACGATCATTGGATTCCATCCTTAGGGAAATTTACGAAGAGAATCAGCGAGCTGACGAAGATATTTGTCAGTTTGCCTGACGACTTCAGACTCTGTCCTGCACGGTAAAGATGATACAGTATTGACGGAATTAGAAAAGAATCTAAAGGCATCCTTCACGTCGAGCCTTCGGGACCCGATGGTGCGGGGTAGGTTGTTGGCAAGCACCACCACCAAGCTAGACGATGTGGAGGGGCGATGAGCCACCAACCAATAGAATCAGGTTTCATGAGGCTCATCAGGGTGACGATAGAGGAACAAGAGAGGTGGACTCTATGCCAGGATTGGTGGCAACGGTAGAACGTCTACTGAGTTACAGAACATCGGCAAGACGATGGAAAAATCAGTGGAGATCAGCCACCGTGTTCTTTCTGCCATAAGCCGGGGCATACTAGGGACGTATGCTGGATAAGGAAGAATACTCCTTATTGCGAAAAAAGCCAAGCATACGGCCATGACCCCAATGGGAATTGCGCGGCAGGGGAGTGCGGTGGTAGAAATCACGCGATGGGAAATCACCGCCGAGTGGTTCTACTGTGGTAAGCCAGGCCACATAAAGTCTGAATGCTGGTAATGACAGAAAACAAATAGTTCGGGAAACGGGGTAAACCCTCGACGAAACCCGGGAGAGAACTAGAGGGAATTGAGCACCAGAGATGGTAAAAAGTTAAGGGGAGCGACTACGAGTCGTTTGCCTGGGGTGCGGGAATTGAGCACCAGAGATGATAAAAAGTTGACAGGAACGACTACGAGTCGTTTGCCTGGGGTACAAGAAGTAAGCGCCAGGGAATGTGTAGAGTAAACGGTGTCGGCGTCGAATCGGACGCCTGAAGAAACCAGAGTAGGTGCCGGGAAAGTTCCATCCAACTACGACTCACATGTGTCGGACTCCGTCTTTATTAGGCTACCATACAGGGAAGCCAAAACGGGGGGTACCAGCTTGGTGAAGCGCAGTTGTGTATCAGGTGATGTCTAGATTGATAGTTCACTGAAAAAAGATCTGCAGGAAGCGTTCGGGGGAACTTCTCGGACGAGCGGAGCAGTGAACATCAACCAGGAAGACACGGAGCATCTGGTGTTTAAGATGCACCGCATGGAGCAAGAAGAAAATATACCGGCAGATGGAGTTTTAGGAAGAGATAATTTGTGGGGTAGACCAATTGTCGATTCCAGAGACTTGACTCTGAGGTTGTTCTCAGAAGAGGGGGAGAGAAGTGTCCCCTTGATTTCGTTGCGAGAAGGGTTGCAGCAGGGAACATTCTGTGTAGAAGAACAAACACGGGAAGCAAACACAAGGGCCGTAACCGTGACGCGGATAAGATTGGGGGTCAAAAGCTCCACGGGGGTGGTGGAGAAGTAATAAATTTCGCCAGGGGTTTATTTGGCGGCAGCCTTAGTTGAAGTAAAAGGGGGTATGATTCATGTTCCCGTGCTGAATTCGAGGGAAACGGATTTTGAAATACCACCATCATTTAAACCCCGCTTCAGTAACTATGTAAATTTCAAGATTCGAAAAGACTCCGACCCCGAGAAGGTGGCCTCAATCGAACGAATTTGTGCCGCCTATCACGACGTTTTTTGGTTGGTAGGGAACAAGTTGTCCTGCACTAAATCGATCAAGCATTCGATACCCGTAAGGCCGGAACAAACCTTCGTTAATCAGAAGCAGTATAGGCTGCCTCACATACACCGCGGGGAAATCAACCGACAAGTTGGGGAGTTAAAAAGAGAGGGCATAATATCCCCTAGCGTATCGCCCTGGAATTCGCCATTGCTGCTGGTGCCAAAGAAAGCATCGGCAGACGGGAAGAAGAGCTGGAGGCTTGTGGTGAAATTTTGGATCAGCTAGGGAATAGTAGATATTTCTCCACCCCAGACTTAGCTAGTGGGTACCACCAGGTGAAAGTGGAGAAAGGAGACCGGGAGAAAACGGCATTCAGTACAGCTCTTAGACATTTCGAGTTTAATAGAATGCCTTTTTTCCTAACTGGAGATCCCACCTACTTTCAAAGATCAATGAACTATGTCCTCACAGGTCTACAAGGAATTGAGAGAACAACTTAAAAATACGGACGGACAAATGCAAATTTTTAATAAAGGAAGTTGTGTATTTGGGGCACAAATGCTCTTCCAAATCCGGAAAAGGTGGAGTGCCTGGAAAAATATCTCCCTCCTAAAAATCGGAAGGAGGTGCAGACTTTCCAGGGATTAGTGAACTACTATAGGAAGTTCATTCCGGGGACGGCAGAAATTGCCTTGCCGATCAATAAGTTACTCCGAAAAGACAGTTCCTTCAAATGGACAAAGGAGTGCCAAGATGCATTTGACAGATTAAAAGCGGCAATAATATCTCCTCCGGTTCTGGACTATCCCGATTTTTCGAAACCCTTCCTGCTCACTACGGATGCCAGCGGTGAAGCCTTCGGAGCAGTGCTGTCCCAATCGGGCAATGGGGGAGACCGACCAATTGCGACGCCGAAACCCGATATTCAACTATTGAGAGAGAGTTCTTGGCAGTTGTATGGGCGGTGACAAATTTTCGAGGTAATATATAAGCCTGGCAAAAAGAATCAAAACGCGGACGCTCTGAGCCGAATACCTCCCATGAGAGACAAGGTGCTCGTGGTGCAGACCAGAGCAAGGACCCAAGGACCGGAGCGGGACAGGGGAAAATGGCTACTGCAGAGGTGGGTTCAGCAACTAACGTAAGTAGAGAACCCATGGAACCGAACCACTCTGAAATAGAGGGACGAGAATGTCCCGGGAACCGTGAGATAGGGGAAAAGGCACCGGCAGGTTATGTTTTGATAGATGATCCACGAGACATTCAACAGGCACTAAAGGACTTCCACGACAGCCCATTAGGGGATCATCAGGTTTTCAGGAAGACACTGTCGAAACTAAAGAGACAGCTTCGATGGGCCGGTATGTGCAGGGACTTGAGGCGCTATATTGCCGGTACCCTGAAGTACCCTGAAAACGGTAATGCAGATGGTAGTCACTGATACACCCACCCGATCATTCCAAAAGGCCTATAAGGATATGGTGGGTCCTCTTCCTGAAACCACGCTGAGGAATAAACTCATAATGACTTACTCATACCGACTCCTCCCGATGGGGAGGTAAGTACTGATGCCCAGATATACTTTAGAGATATTGTGGCCAAGTACGGAGCACCACAGGTACTAGTGGCAGATAACGGGACAAATTTTCCGTCTCCGGTGTTCAGTGATACCTGCAAAATGTTGGGGATCAAAAAAACTGAATATTACGCCCTATCATCCTCAAGCAAATGGATCATTAAAGAGAAAACATCGGCCCCTGGCGGAGTACCTTCGAGTTTTCGCGGACGAGGATGAAAGTAATTGGGACCAATGGCTAGCACCAGCCATGCATACTCACAACAATACCGTTCACTCGTCAACGGGCCAGACACCTTTCAAAACGTTGTATGGTTTTGATATAGACTTGTCCACTAACTTAAAGGGAAAGTGTGCTCCACTGTATAACCCCGATGACACAAGCAAGGTGTTAAAGCTGCAACTGCAGCGATGTCATAAATTGGTCAGAAAAAACCTCGGGAAATCAAAGTTGTTGGCGAAGAAGATTTATGACGGACATAGTAGGCCAGTGTCGCTGATCTCTGGGAACGACGTTATGCTCAGAAACCACGATCGGAAGAATAAACTTGGGTTGGACTGGTCAGGGTAAAAATTTCGATCACTACTAGGATAAGAGTGAAAGGGGAAATCCGGAAGTGGCATAATAATCAGTTGCGGCTGTATCGTGGGACATGAGTCGTGGTTCATCTTTCAGAAATAATTATTAAACGGCAAAGGGACCTGGTTAGATTGAAACGTGGACAAGAGAATATGAGGAGCGTTGGGTACACGGTAGGGGGAGGTACGTTGTCAGGGCTCTTTATTGCAGGAATTGTTGGATGCGGAATATGGGCTCGTTGAAAGAGGAAGATGCCCTCTGTTCAAGAAGAAGGTGTGAGCGGGGGGAATGGATCAGCTCCCCCGGCAATGGAATGTCACGCACCGAGAACACCTGCTGTTAAGATTGACCCGTGCTGCGCAAGATCCAAGGAGCTGATTGTAAATTATGACCCCAAGACCGGGAAAACTTGGTCCGGAGAGCAAAATGTTGCAGGCTCCCGAGTGATGGAGTCTATGATGGGGCCAACCAGGGTTCCAATTTAATCGGGCCTTAGGAGAAAAAAAGAAAAATAAATCTGTTTCTAAAAAAGAGGGTAAAATAAAAAAGATACAAACACATAATTCTGAAAAGAAACAACAAATATAAGGACATCGTTTGAAAGAGTGTATAGATAGATATATGTTAATGTCAAAAAGAAAAAACCTTAAAAAAAAATATATATATATAAAATATATATATATATATAAAAAAAAAGAATATTATTAATGGGTATATATATATATATGTGGGATTCTTACTTTTGGGAAATAAATGAACACGAAAACACTTTTATGATAGTAAATTTTCCAATAGTTTTATTCAATTTAACTTGGTTTTTTCTTATGTTTAGTTTATAAGTAGTTTGTAATATAAAAAAAATGTACAAAATGTTTAATTGTTTGAACTTCTTTGTCTTAAATTAACTTCTAAATTCTTTAGCTTCTAACTTCTTTAGCTTCACTTCACACGTCTTTCCGTTTCTAGTCACAACTCACGACTCTCCGTCCGAATGTCTTTGTCCCTCTTGTGCTGTCCGTTGTCAGTTCTTCTCCGTTGTCATTCCACATATGCGTATGTGTCCCTTACAGGGTTACCATCCCCACAACTCGGTCATCCTGCTCAACATTCGCCTCGAATGTTCCCTCCGACTCATCTTCTATTCCATTAGGCCAAGGCTTCAAGTATTCTGCACAAGTTGTTGTTCCAAGGGGACCTTCACCAATTCCACATTTCATGACGTCGTATGTATCATTTGGTTTTACTTTAGCTATTTCATACGGTCCGAGGTACTTAGGTTTCAATTTTAATCCTCCTCCAAGTTGTGTGCGCTTTATTGCGACGACGTCTCCGGTTTTGTATCGATTTGGAATCTTTCGCTTCTTGTTGAAATTGCGCCTATTCTCTTCTTGCACCTTCTGGATTTATTGCTTTGCATTTTTCCTTAACTCGTCTCGATCACTTTGAAAATCAGAAATTTGTTGTTCATCTATCAGCTCTCTTATCAACAGATCTTCTTTCGTTCTCATTTTCACGCCAGTCAGAAGCTCGAACGGAGTTGCATTAATACTCCGACAATAGGTAAAATTTATAGACTGTTGCACCTTGTCTACAAATTTATACCATTTTCCAGGATCTTCAATACTTATCTTTGCCAGTACACCAATAATTGTCGAATTCAGTCGTTCAATCTGCCCGTTAGCTCTAGGCAATCCAGTTGTTATTTTGAAATGCTTTATGTTTTCTTCTTCGCAGTACAGTCTGAAATCATCACTAGTAAAAGCTGAACCACGGTCGGATACTATTTGGCAAGGATTCCCGAAAGTATTGTTTTGGAGTTGTAGTTTTGTCATGGCGTCTTTTGCTGTTGTCGACTTAGTTGGATATAGCCAGCAAAATTTAGTGAACGAATCTATTACAGCGAAGATATGCTTATAGGATTTACTCGTTGTCTCTAATGGACCCAAAAAATCTATATGATAAGTGTATAATGGTATTCCTTCCTTATGCATGGGGTGTAGTTCGCCTTCCTGTTTGCCTTGTTTACGGTTGCCTATTACACATTGGATGCAGTTCATTATATGTCTGTGTATTTTCTCTTCCAAATTCGGGATATAGAACTCTTTGTCAATCAGCGCCTTAGTTTTTTTTTACTGCGAAATGACCTCGGACTACCAATAACTCGTCGTCATTTACCAGTTTATATAGCACAGAAGATTTCATGAAGTATTCGTTGTAACTATCCTTATCCTTGAGAATGTCAATGATCGTCTTTAGATTGTCGTCATCTGCTTGAGCTCGACATATGTTTGACACCACGTCGTCCGTTTGTATTACCATAATAGGGTTTCGGCTGAGAGCATCCACATGACGCATCTGAGATCCTGATCGATGTTCGACTTGATAATCGTACTCCTGCAAGAAAATAACATACCTCGCCACCCTGGTAGACAAATCTTTTTTCTGCATAGTCTTGACAAACGCGTTGCAGTCTGTAATCAATTTAAAAGGCCTTCCCAGCAGATATACTCTAAATTTACCAATGGCCTGAACTACTGCGAGAATTTCCAGTTCGTAACTGCAATATTTACGTTCAGCATCTGAAGTTTTTCGACTAAAATAATAAACAGGATGAAGTTGATTATCTTGAGGACATTTTTGCAGCAAAATGGCCCCGTATCCGTCAATGGAAGCGTCTGTATGTAACTCGGTTTCGTGCTTTTCATTAAATATTTTCAATACAGGTGACTCTATCATTATAGACTTTAATCTTTCAAATGCATTTACTTGTGCATCATCGAAAGTAAATTTAACATCGTTCTTCTTGAGATCCGTCAATGGTTTAGCAATCATCGCAAACTGCGGTACAAATTTTCTGAAATAACTCGCAAGTCCTAAGAAACTCTCTAATTGCTTCAATGTTTGAGGAGCTTTAAACTTTACAAGTGCGTCGACTTTCAATGTTGATGGCATAATTTTCCTGTCCTCGATTATGTAGCCCAAAAACTCAATTCTTCGTTTTAGAAATGCACACTTCTTCAAATTTAAGTCCAATCCAAATTCACTGCATCGCTCAATCACCAATTCTAGATTTCGCACAGCGCTTTCGTCATCCTCAGCTGGAATAATAATGTCATCTATATACGTCAGCGCTATGTTCTGTCGGGCAAGGTCTCTAAATATTGAGTTAATGTACCTCTGAAATACACCAGGTGAATTTGACAAACCAAATGGAACTTTCTTAAACTGGTACTGACCATTGTGCGTTACGAAGGATGTATACTTTCTGCTAGACTCGGCAACTGGAACGTGGAAAAAGCCATTTCTTAGATCCAAAGTACTAAATACCTTTGCGTTCTGCAACCTGTCCATCTGGTCTTCAATTAATGGCAGTGGAAAACAGTCCTTCAGGATTACTTTATTAATACGCCTATAATCAACGCATAATCTTGGGGTTCCATCTTTCTTTCGAACTAGCACAACGGGACTACAAAAATCAGATTCCGATGCCTCTATGATATCTTCTTCAAGCCATTTTTCGATTTGGTCATCTACAATGTGTCTCTCTGTTAACGGCAATCTTCGCGGACGAGAATAAATGGGTCTTTCATCATGCAGTATGATGCTCATTGCAATATTCGTTGATCCAATACAATCTTTATCGGGTTTATACCCCTTCGTTATGTTTCGAACATCGTTTATGGCCTTTTTGTCCGCCGAAGGATCTATGTCCAGTTCATCTTCTATTGGCAAGATTTTCATAACTGACGCGACTTCCACAACATCTGATTGAAGTTTCCGCATTTGTACCCCTTGATCGTTTATTGTGATCTCGCATTGCCGGCAAAATTCCTCTCCAAGTATCAGATCAATGTCTAGGCAATCTGTAGGAACAACATGGAACGGTACGTCATATGTTTCGTCATCTATTTCAACAGTCAAGTTAAGTTTGCCTAACGATCTAGTTTCGTGTCGATAATTTTTTGGTCCAAAACCAACAAATTTTAAACTGGACTTCATCAAAATTGGATTATTCAGACATTCATAAACATTGTGTTTAATAACATGACATTTACTTCCAGTATCTACTAAAGCAATAAAATTTTGATTACATATTTTCACTGGTTTTTCCATATAATTTTGTTTTACATTCAATTTTCTAATGTTTGCATTTCTATCTTTGTGGTCGTATTGGTTACAATCTTTAGCTTTATGCCCAAAATTATTGCACTTAAAACATTTTGTGCCTTTCTCTCTGTTTTCACAATTTTTAGCAATGTGACCACTATTACCCCAATTATAGCACATCATTTTATTGTATTCGTCTTTTCTAGATGTTTGATTTATTTTTACGTTATTATTATGGTTTTTGCTTTTATCGTATCTCATTTGATCTTTGTTTACTTTTCCACGATATGTTTCAAAATCTTTTAATTTCTCTTTAAAGTCATTTAAATTAGAGGCGCCATACAAAATTGCTTTGTTTACATTTAAGTCACTTATGCCATCTATAACATATGGTATTAAGGCGTTGTCCTCTATATTACCTTGTGATGCAACGTCTCTAACTCTATAAAAATACTCTCTCACGCTTTCATCTCTTTTCATGCGAGTTTCGAATAATATTTTATGAAGTTGTGCGCTATTGACACTTGATTTAAACTCTTTTATCAAACACATCTTAAGTTTATTAAAATTGGTGATACCTTTCTCTCCAAGGATGAATGTTTTCGCCAGACCTCGCAACGATTTCTTCGCAAACACAAATTTCTGAAATTGGTTCCATTGCATAATTACTGCCATCTCCTCAAATTCGCCAAGCCATTGTTCAATTGGTACTTTGCCATCTCCGCTGAATGTACGCATGGTGTCATCAACATCTCTAAAGCTCATCGCGAATCTAGCCGTTGATCTGTTCTCAGGAATAGTGCTGATACTGCTGCCTCTGTTGCTTGCGTCGTCATCGTTGGCAAGAGACATAAATCTGTCGTGCTCAACAGCACCGTCCCTTCTTCTACTAACCTCCACAATATCAGTTGTACGCGCTTCTTCATCGTAATTGTTGTCCCCTTCGTCATCATTGTTGTTGCCTTCGTCGTCGTTTACAACATCATTATCGTCGTCATCTTCATCATCGCCTTTTTCGCACATCAACTGACCCTTGCGTAGATTTTTAAAAATATGTTGGAAAAAATCGTCGACGTCATAGCTAATGCCAAGAAAATTGCAAATAGCAATAAGATCGCTCTTTTTTAAGTTTGATGCAACATATGAAATAAGAGTTTGAAATTTTTCGTCTTTCTCGTTGAAGTCAAACCCTTTAAACTCTCTTAAGTTCTCTCGGTTTTTACGATCGTCATTTCGAGCGAATACGAATTTGTGGAGAACGCCAATAATTGATTTTTTTCCCGTTCGCAAATTCATGCGAATGAATTTAAAGTCTGCCAAACTCGACATCGTTGTTGTTATTATGCCTTGCGTAGTGTTTTATGTTGTACAGACTTTTTCTGCATTTAGGGTAACGGAAAAACACTTGTTGTTGTTATTGTAAATTTTGGTATTTGTTCTAAATGTAACGGCAAATCACTTATTGTTGTTGGGGTTCTTTTCGTCGTAAATTTAGAAGAGTTGAATTTAAAGTTTTTTTTTTGCATTTATTATACACCAAATCCCACTTCTGACACCAAAATTTGTGGGATTCTTACTTTTGGTAAATAAATGAACACGAAAACACTTTTATGATAGTAAATTTTCCAATAGTTTTATTCAATTTAACTTGGGTTTTTCTTATGTTTAGTTTATAAGTAGTTTGTAATATAAAAAAAATGTACAAACTGTTTAATTCTTTGAACTTCTTTGACTTTAATTAACTTCTAAATTCTTTAGCTTCTAACTTCTTTCTAGTCACAACTCACGACTCTCCGTCCGAATGTCTTTGTCCCTCTTGTGCTGTCCGTTGTCAGTTCTTCTCCGTTGTCATTCCACATGTGCGTATGTGTCCCTTACAGGGTTACCATCCCCACATATATATATATATATATATATATATATATATATATATAACTGTTAATGTGAAAAGGAAACCCCCAAGAAAGAAAAAGAATATTATTAAGGGGTGTATATATAAAAAAAAATTTACATACACATAAGCATATATTTTTACACTTTTATTTTTGGAGTTCGTTTGGGGACTCATCATTTCTCTAAGGAAACATATCTGTGTTATTTGGAACAAAATGAATTTTACTTTTTTTTATTTAAACAATTTTAGTCCAAAGTTGTACTTATTGTTGTTGTTATTGTCCTATATACCTTGATAGATATTTTTACCTACCTCTAATTGTTACTAATTTCTCCTTCTACATAATTGCACATTACCAGTCACATAATGCTACACATGAGGACTATAGTCTATAAGATGATGATGGTGAAGATGAAGTTGCATCATATAAATATTTAAAAATTGTATCAATTCATTTGTATGGAAACTCCCTATTTTAGATTCAACAAAAGTGTATTCTTTCTCTTCTTTTTACATGAACTTAAACATTATGTTTTTATTCTATTCAATTTGTTCCTATTGTAGTAAATAAATATAAGAATTTGGTATGGAAAAGAATTATGCAATAAGTATATATTGTACCTTAGTAAATAGAGTAATGTAGTATATGAGTGTAAATTGTATAAGTATATACTCTAGAAAGATCATCAAAACTGCGCCTAGAACATTCAAGTACGATATATGTAATCTCTTTCCCTCTTTATCTGTGGGTGAGAATTTTCTAGAATTAAGTTTACGACAGTAAGTTGTGTTTGTTCCTCTCGCTCTCATTATGTGGTCTATTGCTATCCTTTTCACTTGTTTTGTATATAAGAACATTCTAGAATTAAGTCTATGATATACAACACCATTCTGTAAATATGTTTGTCTTTATTGCACCTATTATGTAAATATGTGTTCTCTCTCAAATATTGTGGCATTTTCTCGAATAAGTAATTTTAGTATAAATAGAGCAACTTTGTACGTTTTTGGGAATTAATAAAGTTGACGTTGATGTGGAAATACGCTCCACGATACCAAAGTAAGACCCTAGTTAAGTATGTTGTTATAGAGATAGAGAGTTACAACATTCCCATCCCGTGCTAAATATAATCATTCTGGGGAACGACAGTGGCATCCGAAGGTGCAGCAGAAAGATAAATCGGTACATCCGGGGAACAAAATGGAGAGATAGCTCAGTACAGCCGAATGGTGGTTGGCCTGTTAATGGGGCGATCGGTGGACAAACGATGAGGAGGTGGGGAGGAATCTTCTACCGCGTGTCATTTGCAGTGGCTGTGCTTGTTTGTCGATTGCGTCTGGGGAAAAGCTCATTCTTTGAAATTTTAATCACCCAGTAAAAACTTGTTGTGATGAAAAAGGAAAAACAACTAAATGAACATGACAGCTAAAATTTGTGCTGGTACCGTTGTTGACATTTTGGGTGATGGTATGGCCGCTTCATTTGGCCATCCATTAAGGACAAACTGGTTTTACCCTCCTTGGACATTGAGTGGCATATCTATACCTTGGGAATGACATCGTGATAAAACCGATCAGGTTACTATTGATTGTTTAAAAGCCGTGAGGAAGTACAACGTTAGCATTTAGGGTGCCAACGTAACCCTCTATGAGAAACGCGCCGAAGAATTCAAATTGGAGAAGATGTGGAAGGGTCCCAATGACACAAATCGTAATATACTTGCCGGTACTGTGTTCCGTGAAGCTATCAGATGCAGAAAGATTCCACGTCTGGTGAGCGGCTAGGAGAAAGCAATTGTTATTGGCCGCCATGCTGGTGCTGATCAATATAAGACCACCAATTCCATAGTTTCTGGTGCTAGTAATTTGACATTGATTTTTGTTCCCGTCGATGGCAGTGCTGAAATTAAACACGAATTCCATGAATACAAGGGTGTTGGCCCGCAAGTGCTGAAGAAACGGAAGAGTTGCTATAACGATGCGGGCATTGTTCCTGGTGGAGGGGAGGAATGTTGTGACAAATAGTTTGTAAAGTGTCATATTATTGCCACCATTAGCGTAGGTCGTAGCTGTATGGTTCTGTCACTTGAGAATGGGAATCAATTTGATATCGCAGCAAATTACCCTGTTGTTGCGACATCCCAAAAACTGAAGGAATTAATGTAGGTCAATGTTTACGGTGCATTTTCCCTATGCGGAATGTGTTACAGGAGCATTGGCACATTAATAAACAAGGAAATGACGAACGTGTGTCTAAACTGAAGTAATTAATGTAGGCCAATGTTTACTGTGCATTTTTCCCTATGGGAATTGTGTTACGGGAGCATTGGCACATTAATAACCAAGGAAATGACGAACGTGTGTCAATGGGTTTTGCACTTTGCACATTTTTTCCTATGCGGAAATATGTGGTTGTTTTTGCTTACTCCTATTTCTGAGCAGTATTTGGTTTGGTTCTCAGTCGCTGGCGGCAGAACACATTATATTTATGATATAAATAAAGAATGTTGTTAGAAGATGGTTAGATGCGGTGGAAAGGAATGAAAATTTAATTTGAGAAGGCCTTATTTCTCCAATAGCAGGTAAGTATTCTCCCCCATCGTCGCCGTTTGGGCGATGACCAGCTCCTCGCGACTGTAAACAAGGCCAACTCTGCACATGCACACACACAATATAGGATCTTTCCGTGTCCTTTAATTTTTCTCAGGACACAACAATTGTGTCCTATTAGGTGTTATTAAATACACAACACCAGCAAAAGGTTTTATGGGCAGCTTCTATAAATTTCCATATTATTTATTTCTTTGTTTGTTATTACCTTAAACTGCTTTTAAAATTGTTAGTTGTGTAATGTAAAATTTCGTTGTTAATTAGGAGACAGTCGAAGATACCGGATCAGAAAGTGCCTCAGGCGATGCCGACAAAAGTATTAAGAGGAGAAGGCGCTACCTTCAAAAGCGTCGATCAGTTGTAAATCCCGACGAGAATTTCTATTTTTACTGGCTGATGATACTCACAGTATGTGTTCTGTACAACCTGTGGACGTTGATTGTTCGACAGAGCTTTCCCGAGCTACAGGTACTACATTCTTTCGAGCCCTAATCCAATGCCGTGTTCAAGTTGCTTATTCATTGTCTGTATTTCTCTTAGCGAGCGGTGCCAACGTTTTGGTTTATTTGTGATGCTATGACTGATGTTGTATTTATATGCGATATTCTGGTTCAATTGCGCACAGGCTATCTCGAACAGGGTCTCATGGTAAGTCAGAATCAAAATTAGCAGTTGTCTAAAATGCGCTGGTAATTATGGTTGAACTTCTAGGTGTACGATGACAAAAAGTTAGCCAACCATTACGTGCACTCGAGAAATTTTTTCCTCGACATGGTCTCTTTGGTGCCATTTGATCTGCTACAGTTGAAAATGGGAACTCAACCATTATTACGTTTTACTCGTTTCTTTAAGGTGAAAATTATTTTATAAGATATCCTTCCAGAATTGGGGATAATGTTACATTCATCTGTTGCAGGTTTATAGATCAGTTCGTTTTTATTACATAGTCGAAAGTAGAACCGTTTGGCCAAATTTATGGCGGGTGGTCAATCTAATCCATATACTATTGATACTGGCTCATTGGTTTGGCTGCTTCTATTACTTACTTTCGGAGGCAGAAGGATTCCAGGTACTAATAAGTTGTTAAATAATCTGTCATAGTAAGTCCTTACTATTTCCTTTTCATTTCAGGGTGATTGGGTTTACCCATACCGACCAGGAGATTATGCCACGTTAACCAGGAAATACTTGGGTAGCTTGTATTGGTCTACTCTAACACTGACCACGATTGGAGATTTGCCGACACCGGAAACAAACGCTGAGTATGTGAATTTGCCCTATATACTCATATTAGCACATTAGTTCACGGAACATGGAGTTGGCACATCGTTTCCCAAATAGACACACATTTCCCAGCTAGGCAGAACATCCAAGAGTTGTAATGTTTTGCAACTCTAAAACTGTATATCCACAAATGTACCATATTTATATTTATATACATTTTTGATTACCGAGTTTATGAAAAGTTTGTGAAAAAAATTATGGAAGAACACGTCCCGAAAATGCAATTTATTTATAACTTAACATTAATTCAATCATATGTTTATCACTTTCAGTCCGAATTGCTGAAAGAGACATTTTACACTACAAGGAAATATTGTAACAATTAATTTACAACATTTTCCTTGTGTAATATAAGTTATAGTAAAGGTAGACCCATTATTTTTCCAGTAGATGGCTTTAGTAGTATGTACTTCGTGTTGTATAAAATCGAGTTGTGTTAGGTGGCGTTAGATAAAAGTTCGTATTCGAGGAAATACTCAGACAGTTTTGCAATTGCTTGACTTAGTATTATTTGATCGCGCGTGGGAAAGAGAAATTATAGTTTTACAGTGTTTCCTCGGTAAAGGTATAAAAGCATTATCGAAAATGTCGACAAAATAATGCAAATAGTCATGTAAGCAGGCGATTGCCATGGAGCTGAACAAGAATCACTTGTTTAAGGCTGGATACAAAAAGGAGTTCGATATGTGGAGTTAGCGCAAAAAACCTCATGGATTTCCATCTGTGTTTCGATGCTGAATCGCAGTCAAATCGTGCCATTTTTGAAGTGACTGGTGATAAAGAGTGGGTCGCTTATGATAACGTTAACTGAAAACGGTTGTGGTAGGATCATGGTAAGCCGGCGCAAACTGTGCCCAAGACAGGCTTGACGGTCAGAAAGATTTTGCTGTGTATTTGGCGAGAATGGTAAGGAATCATGTACTATTAACTCCTACAAAATTCTTAATTCGGATCTGTACTGCCAACAATTGTATCGCCCAGTGACTCGTCAGAAGCTTGGGAGACTCTTATGCATCCAACTTAGTACTTAGATTCAGCAAAAAGTGACTACCATCTGTTCCCGTCTATTGGTGGTAAAAAAATTAGCCTCAAGAGAAGTTTGTGAAATTCAACTGTCAATCAAAATTCCTGCAAAATCGATCGTAATGTGAGCCATAATTGGCATTGAATTTTAAATTGATGAACGAAAAATGCAGCAGTTTCTTTTTCCAATGAATAATTTTTAAAGCGTTAGTAAGCAGTTTAATGCAGAGCTATGACATACCTGTTTAGAGCTATGACATATTTTTTATCTATATCGATGAAGAAGAAAGAGGGAGGGGGTGTCTGGAAGAGCTTTTGGTTATATTTACCACTGTGGCAGCGGACACATTTAATACACTTGCAAGTCTATTCCTTCATTTTTGTCAGATGTAATGTGTTATTTGGGAAATAGTAGCACGCTAACAATTTCTAAAACATATCAAGTATTTTGTAGTTCTACACATATTTATATTAGCGTTGAATATCAATTTTGTGTTGAATATTTTCGAAATCACTTAAAGGCAGAATTTTTCGGTGGACGGCCCAAGATCAATCCCCAGGCGTGGAATCAAATCCAGACTACTGCAATTCGGATCAAGTTACGGGTATGCATAAGCAGTACATTATTATTCACTCCCTGGAATGAATATCGACATGCGTTGAGGGCTGTCCGCCAATTAGTCACAAGCCGATATCCATATATCGCGTCGAAACAAACAAACTTAATAAACTTAGTTCCATCAAATATAACAATCAAAGTTTTCGAAAAGTGGGACAGCCTTTAACCATAATTGTGATATTGATTTCAAGGAGGATTTGTAAAGTAACTTAAAGAAATTGGCATTAAATGTGAATTGACTTTCCTAAAGCCATCCTTGTTTTCGAAAACTTTGATGAACTTTGCCCTGAGTTCATTCTGCGATGATTTCATTGGAATTGTAATCCTTTAATTTGGTTGCAGATACATATTCACGATAGTCAGCTACTTGATAGGCGTCTTTATATTTGCCACTATAGTAGGCCAAGTCGGAAATGTCATTACTAACCGCAATGCGAACCGCTTGGAGTTCGAACGTCTGCTGGATGGAGCAAAGACGTATATGAGGCACCACAAGGTTGGTACAAATCTTTATTTTGTGATTTGTGTCTCTCTTTTGACAAATAACTTTAATGTGCGCTTTAGGTGCCCGGGGGAATGAAGCGGAGGGTTCTCCGCTGGTATGATTACAGTTGGTCCAGAGGACGTATACAGGGAGGCGGCGACATAAACACCGCGCTTGGTCTTTTGCCCGACAAGCTGAAAACGGAACTAGCACTACATGTGAACTTGAGTGTTCTCAAAAAGGTCACCATTTTTCAGGAGTGCCAACCCGAGTTCCTGCATGATTTGGTACTGAAAATGAAAGCGTACATCTTTACGCCTGGCGATTCGATATGCCGCAAAGGAGAGGTTGCCAGGGAAATGTTCATTATAGCCGATGGCATTTTGGAAGTGTTGAGCGAGACTGGTAAAGTCCTGACCACCATGAAAGCAGGAGACTTCTTCGGTGAAATTGGGATATTGAATTTAGATGGATTGAACAAGTAAGTTGTCACTTCAGAAATAAAGGGCTGTGCCACTGCTAATGATATTTTTCAGACGAACTGCAGATGTGCGATCTGTTGGCTACTCCGAGCTCTTTTCGTTATCACGCGAAGATGTCTTGGCGGCTATGAAAGACTACCCCGAGGCTCAGGAGATTCTACAGACCTTGGGCAGAAAACGCCTCATGGAAGTCCGGTGTGTGAATAAGAAATATGCCAAGAATCAAGCCGACAAGGAGGCAGAAAAACACCAGAGTCACCACCACCACCATCACCATGTGAACCAAAGTGATAGTAGCGAAAATAGTGCCTCAAAGAAGATTGTTGATAAGCTTAAACATGATGTCAAAGGATTCCGAAGTGTACTTAAAAAATCAAGGTAGGCAGTAAAGTACGGTGTCCATATTTCTATATGAATACACAAACTAAATTTTGAAGGGCATCCCGACGTAGTGACGAATCGTTGGAAATGCAGCCGTTGCATAATACATCACCGAAAAATGGCAAGACCATGTTGAAACGAATGTCACGTGTACGCTCAGACGAAAAGGAGGAAACGCCCGAGGAGAAAGACGAAATGCACGACAAAACTCCGAGTCCTATCGGTGCCGGATTACCTCTGTTGCAAAGACTGCGCTTGCTGAAGGAAAAACAGGTATGTGATCGTTTTTGTAGCTCCCACCTAAAATTCCATTCAATTGACAGGAATGCAGTTCACTTAACCGTTCAACTACTATGTGTGCCCCCACATTGGTTAGCTTTTACATCATGATATCCGATCCAATGTCACTGTAACATATCCACCCACATTAACATGTAAATCGTTCGTGGAATATGCAGTGCAGAGTGTCTCATTTTTAGATATAATTTCCAGATAAAAAAAGAAACCATGTCGTAATTTTAATAACGAAAATACGTTTCTAAGTTGGCACAACCGGTCGTTTCAGCCACAAAAAAGGAGGAGAAGAACTTTATCGTATTGGAGATCGTCAGTATTTCGTAGGAGCTTCGAGGAGTTTAACTTAGATTTCAACCCACGGTATTCTAGCATGGGTCATTCATGTCGTATCCTATCACCCATATATTTAGCCTTAAATCAGTTCTGGGTTTTAAGTGCGTAACGGGTCTCGAAAATAAAAATTAAATTAATAATAAACGTAAGGTCTGGTGCTACGGAAGCTTCAATTATTATGGGACATTAGAATTTCAATGCCTGGATTTTGAAGCATCTCGACTATTTTACGGTGGTGAAACAGTAGATATTGGCTTTTGGTGAACAGCATGAGGACATCTGGTTTCTAGTTTATTTGTGCCAGAAGTTTCGGTAATTTATAGTTTACACTTGTCGAAAAAAATAGTTCAATATAGAAATATCGCTCATTTTGTGGCAACAACTAGCGGCCGGATTGTCAGCAGAATTGAAAATTGATATGATTTCAAAGAGCGCACCACATTACAATAAATCGATGACATCGTTATGACAACGAAACGATATCACTTTATCGTAAGTGATAGCTTCTTGTGATAAAAATATTACAGTTATTGAGAAATATTAGGCATCCATCCGATATCGTTGTTCAACAAGAATATGATATTAGTTCGACGTTGAGAATTCTGGGTAGAATGATAATAAAATTGCCAAATAACCAGAATATATTATATTTCGAGGATAAAATGAACGAATCAGCGGAAAGGCGGAGAGAGGAAAATGTTATTTATCATCGCCGGTTGAAGCTGAAGTTACCAATTACCGCAATAATAACGAATGGGGTTGAGATGAAAATGGTGTCATCAACCACAATAAATGAGTAAAGATAATATAATGCAATAACGTTTGTACATTAAACTTGCGGCGTTGTCCGTAAGCAAGATAACTTTTTCCGAAACTAGAAATTTTAGGGTGAATAGTGGGAAAGAAATAAAAACGAAATGGTATCACAGCCTATGACATATCACAGCCTGCGCTTCCCTCCTATGTTAATTTCTCAGTTTTTATATTTCTTACAAAAATTTTTGAACTCTAACGAACTTTCGCTTCACGCCAATTTATCTTAACTCACTGTTTCTTCTCTCGTAATCTTAATACTTTTTAATTTTTTCTTTATTTTGTATGATAAAATAGTTTTTAATCTTATGCAATTGCTTGTGATTTGAATGGATAATATTTTGTTTTGGTTTTTGGTTTGACATAACATTACAATTTACACTGCGGATCCAGATAATTGTTGTTTACTGAGTGTCAATCCCCGCTCCTAAAAGTAGTTTTGTATGTGTCTTTATGTGTCTTGCACTAGGATCGCGAAGAGCGAGCTGTTAAGTCCACACCACCACAGAAATCTCCACCTAATTCACATGTAACCTGTACGTTATCGCCACAGGAATCAATACAGGAAGAGCCTGAAAGGGAGATCAACGAGGGACTGCCGTTGATTCAGCGGTTGCAACAGCTCAAGATCAAGCATGACCCCCCTCCGCCTGCAGCCACTACTGAATTGAATTTACCGGTAAATAGATGTCTCTCCCATCAACCAATCCCCTGCTTGTGCTGTCTATGACCAGTTGCTTCTAGGTGACATCTGCTCGTTCATAATTATTTGTTTATATTCCCTTCCACAGATTAATTCGGCAACGCAAATGATTAGCAAATTAGAAAACATATCGATTTCAAGCAACAGTCACAACAGCAACGCCCCATCATCGCTGGCGGTGGCTCAAATCAAGCCCATGATGAAGGTGTCGTTTAAACAGAGAATTCAGAAACTGCAGGAGGCTGCGGACGGTGGCAGTAGTGCCGGTGGCACCAGTGCCGGTGGCAGCATGAAGGCTTCGGCCAATCATGGCGGCGGGGCATCTGAGAGGAGTGCGCCATTAATTGTGGAGGCAAGAAAGGAACCGCCACGAACTTTGCCCGTTTCCAAATGTGGAGTGATAGAGGGGGAAGCCACAGAGAACCGAACACTAGAAGGGTCCAACAAATCGCACAAACCAATTTCAACCATTTCAAGCCAAATCGGCAAACCGTCCACAACAACACCAACCATTGTGTCCGATGCCGACACTCCGATAAAGCCATGGTCCAAATTAAAACTGGCGACGATGATTTCGTCGAGTTACACCAGCCTAGCCACATCCAATACATCCTCGGACGATGTATTTTCGCCTTTGAAGAACTTCTCCGATGGCAATATACCGCATCAAGTGTCGCGGGAGGAAGCCCCACAAGTGAAGGGAGCAAAACCACCGGTCTCCGCCAGACGGAGGCCTGGTCGCCAGGATAATGCGAATCAGAATCTCTCGTCATTAACTATTACGACGAAGACAACAAAAGCGTCGAGAAACGGCAACGGACCTTCAGACGCAGCTGTTAGTAGGGCGAAGCTTTACCAATCTGTGTTCGATCTATCACCCGAATATAGTGGTTTGCCATTTGTGAAGCGTCTGAAGATATTGAATGAACGACAGAAACTAGCGGAGCTTGAGAAGGCTTTGCAAACGCGCAGCTTCAGCTTAGATAGCTCCAAAACAAATAATTGTATTGCAGTACCGGAAGCTCTGTATCGTTGCCACAGCGACACATCCGGCATAAACACGCAATTTCTATCAGTGTACGAGTCTAGCTCGACAACCTCGACCAACACATCGACATCGGAGACTTCAAAGTGTCCTCCGGCCCACTACCATCGCCACCATCGACTTGGTTCAGTGCAACACGACTATGTGCCCCTAAGTCCGGAATCAAATGAAACTCTTGAGCGACAAAAACTTAAGAGTATTCTAAAGAAAATCAGCAGCGAACGAGAGCACCGAAGATCAACGACTGGCAAGCACGATGGCGGAGAAGGCGATTCACATCTGCACCACCGAGGCCTCTCAATGGAACCCACTGTTGAAGGGTACGTGGCGCGGCACAGTAAACTGTTCAAGAGTGTAACATTCAATTCAACTTTTTCTAGCCCTCCCGGCAGTACGATCAGTAAACAACACGAGTCGCACACTGACCGACCACCGCACTTTTCGTCTCCGACCGCAACGTCAAGTGTAATCCAATGCAGTGAGTCGGCGATGTCACCACCCGACCTCCTGAGAGCCGAATCAATAGCGACTTGCACTGCGGCCAACGCTTCTCAAACGTTCCAAATGAATAGTAG
This sequence comes from Philornis downsi, assembly GCA_019455685.1. Classification (NCBI taxonomy): domain Eukaryota; kingdom Metazoa; phylum Arthropoda; class Insecta; order Diptera; family Muscidae; genus Philornis; species Philornis downsi. Next base: position 4,041 of record JAHXMU010026253.1, on the reverse strand, counting down.
TAGCAGTTTTACCATGTATCCCACAGATCTGTACCCGCTCACCGAAAACAATCACTTCACTCGTCCGACACTTGATCCAACAGCGAAAGGTAACTATGACAATCCCCACAAAATGCCACTTCACCATTTGTAGCCCGCTCCCCATTGCCCAAGCGACACAACCAACCGAAATGCTTCGGAGCGCCCATTCCGATTTCTAACCTCAATAAAATAATTTGTGATATATATGTATGTAACTAATACATTGAAAATATATAGTATCTACAAACACATATGTAATATACATATATGAATGTACAATGTACAGAATCTGATACGCAACTGTATGAGTAAACTGCCTGCCTTTGCATGAAAACACGTGCACAGTTCGGTTCAAAAAATTACGAAACAAATTTTGTCGCCATTAGTAAATAATACTTGTAAAATAAGAAACAAACGACAACACGCTGTAAAGTACTTTACACGCATCTTAGATTATCCATGCACAGTTGTCAATGCATTATTCATTGGATGATTGCAAAGCTATGAGAGGACCTGGATATCTTTTATTTTTTAACGCTCAATAAATTAACAGAAAATTGATTTTGTTTTTGGTCAATCTAACGTCAATATATGTTGGAAATGCCGCCAGCTATACTTGTACATGAGCAGTGGTAACAACTTGCGTTGTTACTTGCGATCAGTGTGAGCCGAGAGAATGGCTCTTGATGGTCCAAATTGAACAATTGAACGTACAAAAAAGGATACCGTCCAGGGCTGTGGAGCTTTGCTGAAATTAGGAAACTTCAACTCCAATTGCATTTAAGGCGTATATACATTTTTCATGGTATAAACGAAACAAATTATTTACTAGAAAACAATCGTAATGAACAAACAGAAAACTCTATCGCCAGCTTTCTCATCTGAGTCATCTAAAAATGCACTGACTAAAAGTGACTGACTAAGTTAATGCAAAAGTAGAAAATTGCATTTTAAGCGTATTCGTTGTAAATGTTGTGTTTCCTATTAGGAATCTATGCAAAGTCATTGGGTCAAAGTCATAATTCTTCGTTATAAGCATAATTCGATATAATCGTATTACATTGCAGTTCTTAATGTTTTGAAACATTTGAGGTAAAACAGTTTAGAAATATAGATATTGATCTGAAGCATCTGGATTCTGGTTCATTTTATAACGAATATGTTTGCCTTTAGAATCAAGTGCAGTGTTATAATTTGTTAGATCAGGCACTGATTTCTCTACTTTTGCTTGTGCAAAAACTAAGAAGAGTAATTCGTTTCACATAATTTGTTTGTGAGGTACCAGAAGGCGTGTGGATCGCTCGATTTTTCCATATTTTACCCAGCATTATAAAATGATATAATGGGCAAACACGTAGGTAGGGTTAGGAGTTACAGCGAAAAAAATGAATTTCGGAAAATTGTCCAGTTTTTATGGGAGGTCATTATCATTATAGCAAAACATTAGGTTGGCCATGTTTTATGATAAACACTTGCGATAGTTATAATGTCTACCACCCAAGAAAAGTATTTGATACTTGGCACACTTTCTTCCGGATGTTACATATATGGTCGTATCAAATGATGCGTACCTTCTTTCCTTTGGGTGGAGATATAAAAATTACTGGAAAACCAAACAGTGCTTCGGAATTATTGGGAATTTATTCGCTGCATTAAAGGTGAGCGATTAGTGCCACCAATTAACAGATTAGTCTCAAAATTTGTAGTTTTTAACTGTACTTGGTTTTTAATACTATTTTCAAAGATTTAATTATTGTTCCCAAAATATTCATTTCACGTTGGCCGGTTTTGTTCACGTTATAACAGAATATAAAAGTGTTTTAAAATATGTCCGTATCTTCTTTTGCTTTACCACAAAAATTGCGTTTTATTTAACTGTTATCTGTTATCTATTAAATAGAGTTAATTAGGTGGCTAATCAATGTAAAGTTCATTTGAACTAATAGTTAATTTTTAATTGTATACCTAGAAAACGTCTCCATTGTGTCAAAAATATCATCTTAGAATTTTGACTTTGGATGCACTCTTTAAGTAAAACTTTATAAGCACATTGACGTACTCAATTGGACCACAATTGGCGACTTTTGAAGTTAGGTTGGAGTTAATGTAAATGAACATTTTGACGAATTGGAAATCAGTTTTAAAATTCAAATCACCTACAAGTGAACCAGAGCGAACATTGAAAATGCCCATTACTTTTGTGTTTATTTGGCTTATGCATAACATTAAACATCAATTAAACAATTTATATGATAAAAACTAACAGGTTTGGCATTTTATTTTGCTTGGAAAGTAAGAGAAATAATAACGCATTTAAAGAATTCCATCCAATAAGGGTGATTTAAGATTTTATTTTGGTATCTTTTATAATTTACTTAGAAAAACTTCTGCACTTTTCATTTTTTGGCGAAATTCTTCTGGAGTTCCCAGCAAACTAATCAACTGAAAGGGTATGTCAATAAAACGAGCGACTTTAGCAAACATGAGCATACCAAATAAAACTCGTTCCAAACTTAGGAATTATATTAAAGTTCACGATCGATAACTGCCACACAACAATTTTTCCTTTTTATTTCATTCACTTTCAATAAGGTAACCATCATAATAACTAAGTATTTTTGCACTTTTGACAGTATTATTTTCAACACATATATATGATTTTTAACATGCTCAGGAATCGCTCAAGCCCGATATCTTATACTCTACACCTCCGCAAAGTTGGACATTAGCACTGGCTTATGGCGAAATTGACGCCAAGTGCGTAGGTGTAACGAAAATAAAGAGCAAATGCCTGCAGCCAAATGTTTATACTAATGACGGACCGATAGAGGGCCCACTCGTCCATGATATGGTGTAGGGTGGGCATAGTGTAAATGTAATAATGTCTTAATAAGATTGCATTTTGATTTGAATGTTTGTAGCACAATAATGCTTGCTTCCTCGTAAGTAGATCTTAAATCCTGCTTTTGGATGACATTGCAAAAGACACCAAGCGATACCCGGGACAACACGCACCAATAACCTACTGGGCTCATTGCAAAACTGATCGCTTCTAATGTCTCTGATTGTTTTTGTGTTTAGGTTTGCCCGAGGGCCAAGACTGCTTCAATCAAATATTGTGTGGCATCGATAATGTGATACGAAGGCATGTCAACGAAATGCACTCCAAGTTCGAGTCCAGGTTCACTAATATGGCCATGGAAGTGGAGAAAAGGGATGCGCTGATAATTCATTTGCAGTCAAAGCTTCGAAGCTTGGAACTCGCTGCCTCATCGCGAAGAAAGCCACAACGGGAGAAGATCGCTGGAGCCCGAGTCGATGATGATGATGACGACGATGATCAAGATGCGAATGCTGAGGATGACAGTAGTTCTGGTTCTTCGGCCGAGCTTCTATTTATGGTGCGAACCAGTGAGGCAACAATCATTTTACGACTCCCTTTTGAAACATTATTCTTATCTTTGCAGCGTGGCGATTCGCTTGACACGGTGTTCACTTCCTCGCCTCCTATGCAGACTAAAAGACACTACACGTGCTCACCGAACACAAGCGCCGGCAGAAGTCGTGATGAATTCACATTCAACTACAGCCCTTACTCTATGGCCGGCAATGGAGGCAAACCCAAAAATGGCAAAAGCAAATCATCCAACCCATCGGTCGTGCTCTCCGATATAACCGGGAATCTGACAAGACTGGGTGACAGTGTCGTCCTAGACATCGGAGAGAGCTCCAGCTCCAGCTCTTCCTCGGAGAAACTGAACATACAGGGGGAAAACGAGGAAGATAACGAAGACAACGACAGCTCCGGCACTCAGGTCCACCACAACGACTGGGAAGTTCGAATGCTCGCTGCCGAGATGGAGAAGCAAGAGCGAAGGAGGGGTCTCTCACTCAGCGATAACTCGCCGCTGGCCAACGCCAAGACGAGCGCTCCTTTCCTGAGACGACGCAGAAAACTGAGCGACACTGAAACGGAATGCAGTGAAACTGATGCCGAGCAGACGCCAGCACCTACAAGAC